>JAEMWC010000017.1:1790000-1842500 GCA_016490735.1 Pachyseris speciosa | reverse complement strand
GGGTTTATTTTTAGTGCATTCACACTTGAGAATGCACCAAAAATGAACTTGGTCGAAGTTATGCACGCTGGATGGAGTAATCTTGATTCTCCTAACCTTTCTCTGTTAGATGCAGCCCAGATCGACGCAAAGGATAATATTTTGCTGACTGCTGAAATAAAGGCCATTGGAAAAGGTACGTCAATAGCGTTTGGACAGGGCCCCTCTTTCCAAGAAAAGAAAGCAAGAAGTCACCATCAGGAACTTTCTAGGGCAGTGCAAATGGGAAAAGATATTGTCTCCGTCAGTGATTTCCAGATCAATCCCATCTTTGGCCATCGCCCACCACCTGTAATGAAATCGGCATGGTGTAGCAAAAAAGACCCCAAGAAAAAAAGTGAAAAAAGATCCTCACAACAACCATCTACATCAGCAGCAACGCCCGTCACTCAGCTGCAAACGACAACTGATGTAACACAAACCCAAATTGTCCAAGATTCCATGTTTGATCAGTCCCAACTCAATGCAAATTCTGTGGTAACCTCCAGTCAGTCGTGGACGATCTAGTCCTCATCATTACACCACCTGTTGTGACCTGCAGCAGTTGTCTGTTCCAGGCCCATCAAATCAGTCTCTCCCACCTCGTTCAAGCAAGTTGCCACAGCAAGCTTTGTTCTTGTCAACTACGCCGGGAGGAAAGTTGGCATTCTGGTCATTCCCCTTACAGGTACAAACTGGTCGAGTTGCCTTCTAAAGAGAAAAAGTGTTACGGCTGTGGCTCAGAATTTTCTGAGAAGTACCGACAACCTCTGTATAATATTGTTGTCAAACATGTAGACTGTATCCTGGTAAGGAGGGATGAGCAAACTGGCCAGTTTCATTATAGCGCTGATTTCAGTAACACTTAGTATCATTTGGATGGTAATCATATAGCACGCAAAAATCCTTTGTTCAACAGACATGTTTATCTTGCCATGGTGATGTATCAGGGCCTTGATGCTGGACAGCATCATTTTGTCAGCAGTTCCAATGTTAATGTAATTTTGATTTAATTTATTTTTAATGCCAAAACCTCTTGTGCTGTAACCGCTTGAATAGACTTGAATATACATTATGCACTCTATATCTTGCCGGCAATTTGATTTTACCCTGTCAATTTATCTGTTATTCACATTATACACTATTTTCCGAACCTACATTGTGCAGTGCTAACGTAAGTCCTATCAAATCTCAAATGACAGGCGAGAGAAATTATAAAAAAGACAAACTAGAATTAGCGTGACTGTTGTTGTGTTTGGTTTTATTTATCTCGCAAAAAAGACAGTTAGTCATACTCAACTAAAATTAGTGTGACTGTTTGTTGTTGTGTTTTTTTTATCTCGCAAAACGAAATTTATTTCCATTTTTTATACCCATGACTTTTACCCACACCCACACCCACGACTTCCACCCACGACCCACGACAGTCAGTCACACTCAGTAAAGGCCTAGTGGTTGTAACCCGCAATAGCCAGTAAGATCTCAGTTACCAAGCACAGCAGTTTCCAACATTTGGGAATGTGTTGAGTTTCGTGGTCTCTCCTTGATAACTGTTGTTCTAAAATTATTAAAACTTGATCCTTTCGTGTCTTTTATCGGAATTCCTAACGGAGTCAATAAAAGATCTCTCATCAGCTCGTTTTGCTCGTCCAACACCATTTGTTCATTTACCTTCATTATCTGTCTGTTGAGAATGACGGCACCAACTTCTGATCTCGTGTTTGTTCCAGCAATGTTCCAGCAAGTTATTTGGAAAAAATACCACGTCTACCTTAGTGAGCATATCACATCTACCACTTCCACTTCAGAGTTTTTTTCTTCAGAAACAGGGAGCCAGGTACATCAGATGCGAAGGTCAAGGAACTGGAGTTTTGGACAATCTCATGCAGACCCTGCACATGGGGAAAAACATTTACTAAAGCATTTAAACTTATGGAGCAGGGCCCAATTGTTGTAAAAGCTGATGCTTAACCCTAATCCAAGATTAAAATTAACGAAGGAGTTTATTTCCCTATCCGCTGGTATTCTGCAAAATTTTATATTAGAGAACAGCAATCCAGAAAAGCAAAAAGCAGCAAAAGAAACTTTCATCCAAAAGCCAAAAAAAGCAACCAAAGTTTACACTAATCGTGGATTAAATGAATAGGCTTTCAAGCAACCACTTGCGTCATTCCAGTTGTCCGAAACTTGAATAGTCTTATCCAGCAACTATCCAGCAGATAAAGTTACCACATTAAGGTAGGTCGTATAACTTTTATCCATTGGATAAAACTGTTGAAAAACAGATATGGCTGCTTGAACAATCAACCATTTAATTAAAAAATTGAAACAAAGTACCTGGAAAACCTACAGACGCATTGACTGCGAAATAAAGAAATATGTAAGAAGCGATTGATCGATCTTACTATTATTGTTATATTGCCATCGTTCCAGGGAGAACTTTTTTGGAGAACAGCAATAATGATGACCTCGTACTTTCCTCCAAAGATATTTTAAATTTGTAAATTGATGAAATTAAGTCTTGTTTTTCGATCACTTGAAAATCTAGCATCAGTTATCGTTCGTTGGTCGCTCAACATGTTGTTGCTAGCACCGCCTAAAGATTTAAAATATATAGTTTTTAAAGAATTGTTTTCCCGGGCCAAAAGAGCTGAAATGAAATAAAACCTTTCTCTCAGAACTGGAGTCTTACCTAGCTTTTGGTTCCGAATGTTAAATGTTTATGGTCTGTCACCTTTGAATCAAAAATTTTTCCTTTGCAGCAACATGCGGACTGCAGAGGAAACGGCTTTGTTTGTGGCGTAAATACAAAAGACTTGATGTTTTAATCGTTTTTCTAATCGTTTATAAACTGAAATAGGTATGGTAATAAGAGAAATAAAACCGTAAAACTTCAAGCTAGTCGTCAAGTGTGTTATTTTTCAAACTATTTTTAATTTCTGTGCTAGGAAAACCGATCTTTCGTAGAGTGATTTTCATTATGTCAATCGATCGATCGGCTTTTCACAGACACGCAAGAATTTCATGACAGGAAGTTTCTAACGAATGGTTCATTCTTACAAGCGTATTAGCTAGCCTTCTCTCAAATCTATTCAAGAGGAATTTCGATAAGGCAAAAGTTAAACAATCTAAGCTCAATCATTGTTGTGCTCCTTTGCATCAGTAGTCGACCGCAGGACTCAAAACGAACGTATTTCAAATTATAAAAGATATTTACACGAAAATGGCTTTATATGAGGGTGGATGCATTGACAAGGAACTTAATTATCACTGTGAAAGTTCAAGATATAAGGTAGGCTAATTTACAGAATTTCTAATACGACTGTTTATTGATAAAAGGTTTAATCCTACGCAGACCTACGAAGTAGTTCCACGTGGTATAAAGTTGACGTTTGGCAAAATAGCTCTTTTTATAACTTGAGAGTTGTTTTCGGCAGTCTCCAAAAATAATTTAGGGCACTTAAGGCATGTAGTTGGCTTTGATTTCTCCATTTTCCAGGTTCCACATCCTCCACCATTTTGTTGTCATGCCATGTCATCTAAAAAGTGACTGAGATTCACCATGGCAACAGACTGGATTCATTGTACTATCCAGGCTTTGTGCAACGACTTTTTATCCACTGGATAACTATCCAGTGGATAGCATGCAGTTTTATCCAGTGGATAGGCTTATCCAGTGGATAAAGTTATCCACTCTTTGAACAACCGGGGCCAGGCCCAGAAGCGAGAAATATAAAAACAACCTTTACTCGAGTCATATTTAGTAATCAAATTTTATTCGTCTCCATTCTGCTTATTTGATACACTGCACTAATTCCCGCAGATCGAACTTGATTTCGCTCATTTCATTTGCATTTCTTTTACCAATCTGTTTTGGTGAAGAACTGTAGATTTTTGAGTGAGTTCTTTCCAGCACCAGCACTAAATGTGCTAAGTTTATAGTTCAAGCTTCCGTACTCGTCAGTGGCATCAGCTTTTTGTCTGTTGTTGTTTTTCACAACAAAAATCAGTCAATGAGGGTGCGAGAATTCATACAGTGGACTCCAGAAGCAATGATGCAACCATTCAGGCGTGAAATCGAACGAACACATCTGGCAAGAAATTTTTGGTTTTAGCGGTCCTCGAAAATCCTTTATCGTTACTGATTATACACTCATATAACAACAAAAATAAAATAATTACATACTAAGGAAACTATTTATAAGTTTGCAGTGACTGGGACTGCAAAACAACAACGATGTAAAGCGATAAACTTCAACTTTCGGACCACAGGTAGTTTCTGTATGACAGAAAATGTCGCCAATGACCAGCTCGCCTGCAAATACTGGTGGTTGTCTGCAGCCCTTTAAATGTCAAGAAGTGTGAGAAAACTGGGGTTGTCACCATTAGTAGCAGTGGAAATCACGGGACTTATGTTGTCTTTTCTGTAACATTGAATGAAATGTACTACGGTGATTCCCTGGAATGGGCGACACCAAATTTACTAGACTTTAATGGAGAGCATGAGTGTTGTTACCTTTGCTTTCAAGCTTTCCCCAAACAAAGGTGCCAAAACATTTGCGGATTTGCACCACTTTTGCAGTGCTGTTTGGCTGCAACGTAACCTCTCATTTGGAAAAGTACTTTGAGAGAACAGCAGCCTTCATGCATGGAGTTTCGAAGTTGACCAACCTAAGCGAGTCCTCGCTTTTGGTACACGTGGAAGTAACATTGTGGCTTATAAGACACCAGGTAACATTCAGCCCAGCGATTCTTGACCACAATTTCCCCTTGGATTGTTTAGCAAGCAACCAGGGATTAGCAGCTGGATTAGACAGTTTTCAAGGTACAACAAAATCAGTTACTTTTATTACTGACTTGCAAAAAGTGTGGACGACAGAGGCAATCTCTTTAGCATGTACTGGTACAGGTCTGTCTCCCTTTACTATATCCCTGTCACTAGTGGTAGTTCAGGACAAGGATAATTTTTGTCCAGTTATCGACACTTTGCTGCTTCCCAAATCACCTTCAGAGAAATTAATACTTAACAGTTATTCACTGAAGAGGAGGTATTTACGTCACTGCAACCCACTTACAAAAAAGCTGACAGAAAATTCAATCGATAAAGCAAAGCATAACCTTCACGCAAGACAAAGTAGACACTCTGAAGGAGAGGGCGGAGACAAATATGAAATAAATGAAGGGGAGTCTGGAGGAGCTGAATAAGAAAATTGCAGCTCTAGAAGTTCAACTGAATGCTGAAATTGAAAAGAACATCAAGCTCAAACAGTGTACTCACCGAGAAAATTTACGCTTCAACAATTTAAGACAGGAGGAGGATGAGGATTTGCAAGTCCTTGATTTAGAATGTTATCCAGAACGATATGGGCATCGGCACATCTGCGATAAATTTTCACACTGTACACAGAGTGGGCAAGAAAATGGAAAACAGATGTAGGCCTATAATTGCCCGCTTCATCAGCCGTGAAGACAGAAATCTAATCTGGCAACATAGAGGTAAGATTAAGCACTTGCAAAACTACCCAGATGCATATATGACTGAATATTTCGCAAAAGCGATTCAGGAGGAAAGAAAAGTTCTGATTAAAGCGATGCTGAAGGCAAGAGAAAACAAGGGACTTCCAAATGCAAAAGTTGTTCGATGCGATCTCTTCACTAATAATGAAAAATATGATTATAGAAATATCCCGGACTACATAAAATACTTTATTTTTCTTTTCTATTTCCCTTACTTTGATGCTTTGCTTTAAACTAAAAATAATCTATCATATACAAATTAGTGCTTAATGGCTAACGAGCTCGCTTCATTCACACTAGCAACCAATCCTGCTGGGACTCAAATCAACAATGAATTATTTTATGTGTTGTATTTCACACTTTGTTATATGTATTTTGCATGTTCAAAACTACTAACATCATGCTTGGTTGTAATAACTACAATAACTATTGTATGCTCTTATTGCATGGTTTTTCCAATAGATAACTTTCTTCTTTTCTTTTTATGGATCTAAAGGTATGTTCCCTTAATGTGAGGGGTCTTGGCGACCGGTTAAAAAGACGAGAAATGTTGTATTGGCTAACAAAGAAAAACTATTCAATTTAAATGCTTCAAGAAGTGCACTGCTTGGAAAACACAATTCCTGTACGGACTGCCTGTTCTACCAGCGCTAGAGGAGGAGTTGCTATTCAATAATAATTTCAAACTCCAACTCCAACGAACAAACTCGGACCCTAATGGAAGATTTATCATATGCGACACTATAGCAGATAACAAATCCGTGACGATGGCTGTTCTCTATGCTCCTTATGATGATTCCTTTCTGAATTTCTTTGATCACTGAAATGATTTTAAATGTGACGAGTTAATAATCGGAGGAGATTTCAACTTGGTTTTGGACCTAGACTTTGATAAAAGTCATGCGGAATTGAGTGAAAACACTCAAAGATTTCTGTGCTCAATTTGACCCACTGGACGCACAAAGAATATTGAATCCAGACACCCGCAGATATACTTGGCAATGCAAACAGCCAGACATCCACTCCAGCTTAGACTTCTTCCCTGTTACTCAAAGCCTAATGTCCAACATTATGCCCGCTAATATATTAACTGGATATAAAACAGATCACTCCCTAATAGAAATCACAGTCCCTACCCACTCGAATATGAGAGGCCCTGGGTTCTGGAAACTCAACACTTCGCTCCTAACAGAAATGGATTGTATAAACCAAATACGAGCTTTAATTGAAGACACACAAGATTACCAAAATCATAGCTTCGTCAATGATGCTCCTATGTGGTTCGAGTGTCTCCTTCACAACTGCCCTACAGATATTATTGAACCGTTTTAGCAAAATTTCTGGTTTCTGTTTAGACAATACGAAAACGGAGGCTTTGTGGATTGGCACAAACAATGGAAAGGAAGAAAATCTCAACACGGAAAGAGGTTTTAAATGGGTAAAAGACAAAGTTACAGCTTTAGCGATATGGTTTTCGACCAACCCCAAAACTACTATAGAGGCTAATTATAGCGAAAAACTAACTAAAGTAAGAAATAGCTAAAGCTGCTGGGAATTGCGCAGTCTAACCTTATTGGGTAAAATTGCCGTACTTTAAAAGCCTTATTGTGTCTCAACTTGTTTATGTTTTGTCACCTTTGCTAACAAACCACAGCACTATAGAAGAGAAAAGAGATAAATAGTGTGTTCTTCAACTTTTCCTAAAGTTTACCTTTACCTGGAAATATAGAATTTACAATGTTTGTCAGTAAATCTTAAAAATTGTTGAACTATGATTGTTTCCCGATCCCCCCTCTCTCAAGTATATTGAAAAATTGTGCAATGAATTCGAATATTCCTTCCCTGTGAAGCATTATTGTATACTGCAAAATTTAACTCATTAATTTAAAGCATATGAGTGTGATACCTTCAATTTGTACAAAACTGCTATAACGCACAGTTTAACATTGTTGCAACTTGTTTCTTTTTCTAGAACCAAGAAACAATCAAAACGGTTTACCTGTGATACTCTATAGCCTCCTTTAATTCTTTTTCTTAGGAGATGGGAGGAATGGAAAAGGACGTTTTCAATTTTTCCTCACAAATATGTGATTCTCCACAGGATTTCAGGTAAAATGGTGATGACACGGGCACGCATGCGAGGACACACTAAACAAAAGAAATTTCTTTTAACACTCCAGCAGCGTGTTACCATACACGTCTCACTAAAACTGCCTTTTGTCTTATCTCACACGGAGAACACAAAGGAAAATGTTCAGTCACACAAAGAAGTGTGTCAAGTTATGGAACACAAAGGAATCAAGCAAAATGACACGCTAGCGTGCAAAATGTCTCGCTTTGCGCACAAAATCATTTGCTAGAAAAATAATCATCGCATAAAATGTTCGTATGACCTTGTTCACCAGTCGACAGTTCCCGAGAGAAAATTGTTATGAGGAGTCAAAAAATTGAAACACAGCTGTCAGCACATGGAATGACTTTCTAAACTTTATTTTGCAAAAGATAAAGCTTGACAAAGTTCAGCCATGTGCAACTAAATTAAACAAGACCCTCAGCTCTGAGACCAGAAATGCCGGGTTTCCTGTATAAATTATGTTTAAAATGCTTACACCGTAATTTTTCGGTTATAAGGCACACTCGGTTATAGGATGCACCCCCAACTCAGCAACTCAACTGTCAATTTTTCTGACGGGAAATTTCCGTAAAACACTTGGTTATATGACGCACTATAAACTGAGAAAGACATCAGAAGGAAATACATGGAGCAACAACGGAGTTGTAATAAACAAGAGAAAAAGCCGTGTATAAACAAAGAGCCGAAAAAGTAGAAGGAATACGATTTATGAAGTTTACTTACTTGTGACCTACTAAATAACCAAATGTATGCAAAAAAGTTGCATCGTGACTTGATTCAAGCAAATTTGTCGCTTGCATGTAAAAACTAAATATTCACTTTGATTACAAAAGCGTAAATTGTTACACGCGCTCAATGGCGATTTGGTTTAAGTTGCCAGCGAGGAGAATGCTCGAGTTAACCGGCTTCATATGTCAGTGCACAAAAGTGGATCGATGGACGAAGATGGTTTGTATAATTTGTAAAGAAACACAATTTACATTTTGCAATGGAGGTGTTCGCAATTTTAGCGCGACAATTATCACATTACAGAGCACGTGCTTTCAAGCATGTCTGATATGCAAATAAAAATACTCTCTTGGGAACTAAAGAGAAGATTCGAAAAACCTACATATCTCTGAAAGTCAGTGCTTAATCATAGCGGAAAATGCGAATTTAAATTGTTTCAGAAAAATATTCACTTTTTAATTTATGGCCCATTTCAAACGTCATGCTACTGCTGTAGTTCACACCCAAATGTTCCTGTGGTGTGACACATTACGCGGCGATAAGAACGATAATTATCTTCTGTGAAATCGAAGATTTTCAAGGTCAAAAGGCTACAGATCTTCGACTGCTTATGAAAAATAAAGCTCCTTTATTTTTTCTTCATTCTGAGCTGCTGCACTTCGAACAAACTTCGTTCAGCTGACAAAATGCGCGTTGTGTTACCATAATTTTATGCAAATAATTGTTTGCACTGTTTCGTACCGGTGAGCTTGTGTTCAAACCTTGCACTGTTTTGCTTCAGTCTCGCCGAGCCCTTTTCTCTAGATAATCGTGTAACATAACACGCTTGCCGTGTTTAATCACACTCTCCGCGTGACAAATTGCACGCTAGCTTGAGCAAAAGGTTATGCGTGTTAAGTCACGGAAAACAAAAGCTGCGTGCCACTTTTTTGTCTTCTTCATTACATATTTGCATATCCATGACAAATGACATGCTTTGTGTGCCGTGCCCTCGCACGCATGCCCGTGTCATCACCATTTTACCTGAAATCCTGTGGAGGACCACATATATCTTGCTGTTGACATTTCATTTCTGGATAGTCGAGTGGGAACAAAATATCCTCTTCCCCAGTCTCTTCTCGTTGTTTTCTCCTCTTTCCTGTCTCAGTGCGTTAATGATGGCTTGCACTGTCGATTATCCAAAACTGACTGCTACCAGTCTAGGGCAATGATTTGCAGGGAATCAGGATGCTAGTTAAGATTATGAACAAGAAGAGTGTTACAATAGGTCTATTAAATTTTTCTGAAGTGAAGAGGTTTCCCCCTCTCAACCCTTTTAAGGAGGATTCGGTCTCCAAGTGGATTTCTATTGATTGAAAGTAGTCATTTCTGCAGTGCAAACTGGCCGCATATGTTGTATGCAAAGTTACCCCACTTTTCAGATTTTAAGGCATGCCTTTTACATGACCTATCCATAAATTTATCTTCCCTCTTGCTTCATTAAGGAGCTCAGGTGCATTTTACAAGAAAAACAACAGACAGTGATCGAGATGAAAAACAAGGGACTGTACATTCATAGTTTTGTAGGCTTACAAAAATCCAAATAGGTAAAAGGGTGACCAGTCTTCAATTTCCCATGAAAGTGACAGTGACAGTGACAATGATGACAACTACAACAACAGCAACATCGGCAACAAAACGATGACAACAGCAACAATGGCAGTGGTAGCGACAAGGGACATTACAGCGACGGTGACAGTGGCCATGGCCATTACTGTCACCATGACAGTGACAATAAAAGTAACAATTGGCAATGAGTATGAGAACGACAATGACAGTGGCACTGGAAGTAGCAGTGACAAATGAAAATGACCATGACAGTGGCAGTAATGGTGACAGTGACAGTGGGCGTTGTAAGGGCAGTGGCAGTTGTGACACCAACAGTGTCAATGAAAATGATACCCACCCACTCCAAATGTAGCCCCCCTCTGAAGGAGATTTTCCAGTGTTCCATCAAGCCAGAATTAGCGGCAGGCTAGATGATGGTGATTACAATAGCAATCTTGGTAACTTTGTTTAATTCAGTGAATCAGTTGAGGCTTCCAGACGCTCATCATCTTCGCCAAACAATTTCTTTGAACCTGAGAGCTGGAACCAATATCCAACTGTTTAATTCCATATTATGAATGATATATGAAATAAATCATATATGAACTGCGGAAATGAAATCAAATGAAGAATTATCCTCGCAGTTGTGAACTCAATTTATGCAATTGTGAAAAGAAGCGATTACCGGTGCGATGCTCTAACCAACTGAGCTATGAAGCCACTGATGTTGATTGCGAGGATCATTCTTCATTTGATTTCATTTTCGCAGTTCATGTATGATTTATTTCATATATCATTCACACTCATTTCTTTCACGGGAACATATGAACCCACAATCAACCTGCTCCCAACGTCAGTGGCTTCATAGCTCAGTTGGTTAGAGCATCGCACCGGTAATCGCGAGGTCACAGGTTCAAACCCCATTGAAGTCCTGAATTTTTTTTCAGGCTTCTTTTCGCAATTGCATAAAGTGCGTTCACAACTGCGAGGATCATTTTTCATTTGATTTCATTGCCGCAGTTCATATATGATTTATTTCATATATCATTCACACCCATTTCTTTCACGGGAACATATGAACCCATAATATACCTGCTCCCAACGTCAGTGGCTTCATAGCTCAGTTGGTTTGAGCATCGCACTGGTAATCGCGAGGTCACGGGTTCAAACCCTGTTTAAGTCCTGAATTTTTTTCAGGCTTCTTTTCGCAATTGCATAAATTGCTTTTACAAATGCGAGGATCATTCTTCATTTGATTTAATGCCATATTATTGCGTCAAATAGTTTCACGTCGTAGGCAGCCTCTTCTGTATCAGTAACCAATTATGAACAACTTCTTTTATGTTGTGGAGCTTTTTATTATCTTCGTTGATGATTATCGGTTTTTTTTTCTTCTACCTTCACAGAGAAAGAACGTTGGGAGAACATGATTGAGTAACATAAGAAAATCTTGGCCGAGCAGATGGTATGTAATGGATTCTATGGTTTCTAAGAATCACAAAGAGAACTACATTGATGACGTCATATACCTTTCCCTGATGGGTTGTTTACCACAGTGTAGTTTCATTATTGCATTTTTTAACAGCAGCAGTAACAGTAACAGCAACAGTAGCAGTAGTAATGTCACTTTGAAGAACAGTAAGTTCAGTTTCCGAATCCAGGCATCAAAGTAAAGCTTTGCCTATTGTACCTGTCAAGGTTAAGGTCGCAGCAAGCATGAAATTACAACGACGTATGCCTTGCTAGATAATGGTGTACCAAACGTACCTGGTGGTGTACCTGGATCTGGTGTACCAAACGTCTTGCAGTGAGGGTAGGTGTGGATGGCCCTCCTGTTCAAGTGTCATTGTCAACGTTTATTTTTTTATTTTCTTTATTTACTCCACATTATCATATAACATTTCTTACAGTGACTAGGAATAGAGAAGGAGTGGAGAAGGGCATGATATAGTAGACTAATTATATGCCCTTTTAAATTACAATACATAATTTGTTAAGATAAAAAGAGGAAACCTTACCATAAATAGAGGGGATGAGAAACTGAAGGAAAAGACATTTTACATAGGCGCATGGTAGAAATTAATACTGAGCAAAATAATACTGAAAGAGAGCTCTTTTAAATAATTGTTTTGTGGGTTTTTGGCGAATAGAAATGGGAATATCATTCCAGTAGTAGCATCCAATAATTGGTGGGCAAAATATTGCCTAATATTTATTCTGAAGGTACTAGGATTCAGCTACTGTATGGTCGCAATTCGAGTAGCGTAATTATGTTGCTCAGATACAAGGGCTAGGGTGAAATTGGAGGGCTTCCTATCTACAATATGATCACAAAAGAGTTGGCAGGTGTAAAATTGAACTTTGCCAGGAAGCTTAATGAGACCAAGGTTTGCGTAATGAGGAGTAATATGATCATGAAGCGGAACGTTATTAATGATTCTGACTACTTTGTTTTGTAACTTTACCAATTGTGCTAAGGGTGCTTCGTAGTTGTTACCCCACAATACACAACCATAGGTTAGATAGGGATATACAAGTGCATAATAAATAGTTATAAGTGTCAGATCTGTAACATGACGTTTTAGTTTGGTGATAATATTTACATTTTTACTAATTTTACTACTAATATAATCAATATGGTCTTGCCAAGACAAAAAACAATCAATAACTAGTCCTAAATATTTTATACTGTAAGACTGCTCGAGACACTGATCAGCTAGTTTAAGAGGGGGGGGGACAAGTTACAATTAATTTTTTGTCTTGGTTGGAAAATTTCGTCTTACTTAAAATTCAGGGTTAATTTATTTCAACATAACCACTCACAGATGACTGGTAGTTCCTGGTTTATCTGACGAAGCAATAGATCTAAATCTTTACCAGTTACAGTTAATGAGGTATCATCGGCAAAAAGTCTTAATGAAAAATAGTTGGTTACTTTGGCAATGTCGTTGATATATATCAGAAAAAGAAGTGGACCTAAGATCGACCCTTGAGGTACCCCTGTAGTTATCGCAAGAGAATCAGAGAAGAAGCCATTAATATATACCGTTTGCTTCCTTTTCCTCAGGTAGGACCTGAACCACTGATTTTCAATATTTCTTATTCCGTAAAGGTCAAGTTTGGACAGCAGAATAGAATGCTTTACTTAGGTCCAGAAATAGAGCTACAGCATAATTTTCTTCATCCAGGGCTTTCGTTATCTCATCTATTAAGTTAACCAAGTAGTCAAGTGGAGTTTCCAGGTCTAAATCCAAAAAAGATAATAGTTGATTGTAAATACACCTCTCAAAAACTCTACTCAGTGCTGAGAGAACTGAAATGGGCCTGTAGTTATCACATGAGGAACGAGAGCCCTGTTTGAATATCGGAATAACCTTAGCAGTTTTTAGACTATAAACCTTGCTTAACTGTTAAATTTATGTGTGTCAGTGGTCTAAATATTTCGAGCGCAGCAGTGGATAATAACAGTGGGTGGACCTTGTCAATACTAAATGATTTTTTTGGTGGCAATACTTTTTAATAATAAGAAAATTTCCACTTCATTTACTTTGGTAAGGTAAAAAGTGCATTTTTCCCTCTTCATATACGATGAAAAGTGGCAGTCCGCCTTGGGCAGTTTAGATGCAAAGTACACCTGTAAGTTGGAACATTGCAGAAGTACTTGTTAAGACCATTTGATATTGAAGCTGGTTGCTGGAGGTTTTTATCATGAACTTTCAAACTGTCAATATTTGAAGACGGCCGCTTTTTATTAATTATATTGAGACATAACTGACCTTTATAACTGATCTTTTTAACTGAACTTTCTCTTTGACCTGTTATTATTACTATTACTATAATAATAATAATTATTATTATCATTATTATTATTTGTGTTTTATTAATGAATTAAGTATCTTTTATGTGTGTGTGTCTAAGAGCTTATTATACAGTGTCAGTTTAAGTAGCCCGCCTAGAATAGCTCTGCTAACTGTGAACTACAAAGGCCTTTTTCTCCCCTTTTCTCCACCGAAGCGTAGAGCTGTTACTATTCGTGCTAAAAAAGCGCCTTGGTACACACCTGAAATTGACCTCCAGAAAAAAGTTAGGCGAAGGTATGAACGTCGTTGGAGGTCCACTGGACTTCCTTCTGACAAGCAGAAATTTTCTAAGCAATGTGCTGTGGTAAACAAGATGCTGTTTTTATCTAAACAGCAGTATTTTAACAGTGTTGTTGCTGATAATGAGAATGACCAACATTCTCTTTTCAAAACTGTTTCTAATTTGCTCTATCCTAAACAGAATCCACAGTATCCTCCTAGCTCTGATGATACGTGCCTGGCTAATTCTTTTATTCAGTTTTTCACTGATAAAATAAAGGGCATTAGACAGGGTTTTTCATCTGTTCCTGACACTGCTCTGCCGCAACTAGATATCACCTGCTCATCTGCTTTTTGTTGTTTTAAGGCAGTGAGTGAAGATGATGTTTTACGCCTAATAGGGTCGTCAGTGAAATCGTGCAGTCTTGATCCAATTCCTGCCTCTCTTTTGTTAAAGTGTCTTGATTCTCTTTTACCTACTTTGGTGAGAATTATCAACCTTTCTCTGTCTAAAGGTGTGTTTCCTGATTCTCTTAAAGTGGCCAAACTCACTCCTATTCTTAAAAAAGCTAATGCTGATCATGAAATTTTTTCAAATTTCCGTCCTGTTTCAAATCTTCAGTTTTTATCTAAACTGATTGAAAAGGCTGTTGCATATCAGCTTAATTGTTATCTTGCCGAACATGATCTTCATGATTTGTTTCAGTCGGCGTATAAAGCTATGCACAGCACTGAAACGGCTTTGGTACGTATCTATAACGACATCCTTCAATCTGTTGATGCTGGCAACTGTGTCATTCTGATTTTTCTTGATATGTCAGCTGCGTTTGATACAGTTGTTCATGATGTCTTACTTGATAGACTTGCTAATCGTTTTGGTGTTAGGGATGTTGCTCTAAGCTGGTTTAGTTCGTACCTCACGAATAGGAAGCAATTTGTTGGTATCAATGAGTCTTCCTCGTGCCTTGTCAACCTTGATGTCGGAGTGCCACAGGGCTCAGTACTAGGGCCTCTTCTTTACTTGCTCTATACCTCTCCATTAGCTGACGTTGTCAAGCGTCATAATGTCAGTTATCATTTTTAAGCTGATGATTCTCAGTTGTATTTGTCGTTTAAGGGTAACCAACAGCTTGTACAATCAAGACAGTCTTTGGAGCAATGTCTCACTGATATTTCATCGTGGATGCTTGCTAATGGTTTGAAGCTAAATCATGATAAGACAGAGCTGATGTGCATCCACTCTAGATTTCTTAGTCGCCCTCCATTAGATGAGATTGTAGTTTGTGGTGAAACTATTGTCCCTTGTATTTCTGCTGTTAATCTTGGTGTAGTTTTCAATGAATGCATGACTGGGGAACTTCAAGTCAGTAAGATTTGCAAGTCGTCTTATTTTCATTTAAGAAATCTGTCTTCTATTAGGAAATATCTTACTACTAATGCTGCTCATACTATTGTTCATGCTTTCATTTCTTCCAGACTTGATTACTGTAATGCTCTTCTTTATGGGCTCCCTAAATATCTTGTTGACAGGCTACAGCACGTTCAAAATTCTGCTGCTCGTGTTGTCACTTTTACAAGGAAGGTTGATCACATCACCCCTGTGTTGATTGATCTTCATTGGCTTCCTGTATACTATAGGGTTATCTTCAAGTTGCTTTTGCTCACTTATAAGGCCTTAAATGGTCTGGCTCCTTGCTATCTGTCTGATCTCCTTTCCTATCGTTCCTCTTGCTACTCTCTTCGCTCTGTTTCAAATAATCTTCTTGTTGAACCTAGAGCTAAGCTTACCACTTATGGTTTTCGGTCCTTTTCATTCGCTGCTCCTAGACTTTGGAATAGGTTACCTACAGATATTCGTTCTTGCTCCTCAGTTGCTAGTTTTAAAAGTAGACTCAAAACGTTCCTCTTTACATTATTTCTTGATAATAGGAAATTTAATTAGTTATTTAATTTTTTTAATCATTTTTTTATCGACTGATTTGATATTTCTTTCATCATTTGATTCTATCATTTTCATTTTAATAATTGTTGTTTGAAATAATAATAATATTTTATAGATCGCTTACAAAATTAATAATATTTATTGTATAATAACTTTCCATAGAATTTAATGTTTTTTTAGATCGTTTTATTGTAAATTACTGTAAATTGTAAACTGTAAAGCGCCATGGACATTGATATATGGATATGAGCGCTATATAAATAAATAAAGTTAAGTTAAGTTAAGTTCTTACAAATAAAGCCAATAGTGTTGAATCAGATATCTTGACATGCACCACTGCAGTACACTCACCTCAGCAAGAGCTGTACAGTCCTGGAAGTAAATACTTGTTTCAACCTGCAGCTACTCCTATTAGTTTATCTGTAAAGCCTCCATTGTACAGAGATTTATCCTCACCTGGTTATGTGACTGTGTCCCAGCTTAAACCAGGGTCATTCAATAATACTACACCAAGTACCACACCACTAATTGGTTGTCTTCCCAACGTTTCATAACTGGCGATAGTAATGTCTCACTGGAATCAATATCTGGTAATCGTTTTCATGACAACTTCTCACAAGCTCCTCAGAATTCAAGTTTCACTGCTCTGTTAAACCACTCTCAGTCTTACTTTGGTGAAGCTCCGTTCAAGTACTTTCAAAGGATAGGCAACAACAAACAAAAATCATATTGTCAGGACAAATGACAGCAAGAGTTTCACACAATGCACTTAGAAGGATAAGCAACAAGATGCCATTGCTAGAAACAGTTGGCCGACTCACAAGTTTTGAATTTACCAATAAAAAAGATTAAGCTTCTTCTCAAGAAACTGAAGGACAATGGTGTCTTTATCCAACAAGACATGAAAGGACAGCACAGCAATATAATGCAATGAGACTTTTCACAGAAGCACGGAGGGACGTTACTGAATTCACCTGTTAGAAAAAGGTCACCAAGTGCCGCTATAGAAGATCAAGAACTCAGAAAAGGTACTTGACTCTCACATGTCTATGCGAAAGTATTAAGAATTTGTCAGGGAAAACCCTTGAAACGAAGCATTGAAAACTAAAAAATAAGAGAGCTGTGATTAGCTTTACCACCTTTAGAAAAATATTTAACAAAGAATGTAGCGAATTACTCATGTTTTGAAACCCCAGGTTACATGCCTGTCACTACTGTGACGATACTGAGAAGAAAATGAATATGGCTAGATATTAAAAATGGTAATGTCAGTCATGTGATGAATATGAACCACTACAATGGGAATACCATGCTCATAAAATAGAAAGTGAAAGAAGATTCGCTTGTATGAAATATGACATGGTCATCCTCTCAAAACAATATAGTCTCAATAACTTAAGTCTGTCTTGAACTGACTAGCATTGATATTGAAAACTGACGGAGGTCATTTGTGTGATGAAAATAAATATAAACTGTCTCAAGGGATGACTTCTGTTTTATTTCAATTGATGTTTCATTTATTGTACTAATCGAAAAGGTTAATAACATCACAAAAGTGTTTTGAAAAATTATAGACTCTGTGGGCAATCTAAAGAAAAACACTTATTGACTGAGTCAGGTTGGGCCGGACGGAAAAGTATTTGGTTCTCGGTCAATACAGCATGAGCTGGAGAAAAATATTTTCCTGTCTGGCCCTCCCACTCAGTCATTAAGTACATATTTTGTACCAGGCTGGATTTGGCAACCAGACTGACAATTTCCAACAAGAATGAGGCCCTCCAATGCATCCTATTCCATCAAGTAATCAAGTCGCACCGAGACCAGATCGCTGATCTTATTTATGGCTTGGATACTATGAGTATTTTGGAACTAATCAGAATGAATGATGCACGCCTTTCAGTAGTATTTTCCGACTTCTGAGGTGACCAGCTCTGAAAGCAAATTTATTGGGAGGTTGGAGCACACACAAGGGCTGCAAGAAAATGAACAGGAAGTGATCAGTTGGTTTGAACAGTGCATCAAGTCTCTGTCAGTAAGCAGGTAGGGTTGGAAAATTTAGGAAATACTGTATTTTCTTGTATCAATGCCCAGGCTTCAAATAAATATTCCGTCCTACCATTGACCTTCAGAAGCAAGTATGTCAAGTATTGATTATGATATCGATAATTGGGAACCCTTGAATGCCTGCAATCAGTAGCCGATCCATTTAACGTTACGAAATCAAGTGCATTTTGTGTTTATTCCAGATTTGTGGAGGACTGCCAACATTGGTGGCGCTGAAGGAGACCATCACAGAACGTACTCTTGCCAAAAAATCCGCTGCTCCATGAGATTAGTTTCGAAATCCAATGCCAAAGAAATGGAACAGATTCGTATAATCTGGATTTAGATTTGCAGATTTTAAATCCTATTAATCTTTTCCAGGAAGGATTTATTGCATCCAAAATCCAGATTGGATTTCCTAAAACGAATGCGAAAGCCATAAAAAACTGTTTTTGGATTCTCCAAAAGGAACACACCCTTGGTGTAGGCTGTTACAGCTCTTGGTGCGATGCATACTATAACTTGCTCTTCAACAAAGTTCACAAGTCTTGTTAAATGCTTTACAGTCAAGGATCCCCGGTAAACATATTTTACCAAAATAATTATCCATTTCTCATAAAAATAATGTTGTGAAAGATATTTGAAATGAATCATATATGAACTGCGAAAAAAATAATGTTGCCAATGTGTTGTCACTTGTTATTTGTGAATAGTAGCTGTATTTTTTTACTTTTTTAGTAAACATAATGATTGTCGGCAAAATTGCCCATTACATATAGGTGCAGGAATAACAAGTGCCATTTTTTCTTTTTTAGTACATAACTTTGATTTTCAATTTCTTATTCAGTCCATGCTGCCCACCTCTGTTGTTGCCTCAACAGGTGGCCCAACTTCAGTGTGAGCATCTGTTACGTGCGGCATCAGCTTATCATGCAATATCAAGATGGCTGAAATTATAAGGATTTGTATGGGAATGCCAGTAAGACTGGCATGCAACAGCCAGTCAGTATGCAACAGGTCTCAGTAAGAGTCGTACCTTATTTTCATGGTGTTTTCCTTGCCTTGTCAGTGGTTATTTTCCTGGTCTAACCCGATTTCGATGATTTATTTGTGTCCCGTCTTTCCACTACTGGGTCCCCTCAGATCGAATCGACAATAGCCATGTTCACACTACAGACTTTTACCTAGGTAAATTCATCTCGGGTTTCATTTTACCTCGGTAAAAAATTCTGGAAAGGTCACACTACTGATGGACTCCCGAGGTTGTCACGTAAAGTAACAAGTTTAAATATTTCATTTGCGCAATTGAATTTTTGGCGTGTAAATTAAAGAAAACAAGATGCTCAGGGATCTTGCTGATCAAAGAGACGTTTTTCTCCCTATCTCACCTTTATTGCTTACTTTAATTCAACGAGCAAAGCAAGCAAAAATCCTTTTGCTATGAAGAATGATTTGACGGCGAGTACAGCAAAGGAGGAGGACATCATTACTTCAAATCTTCTTCGTTTTGAATTGGCAACAACACCGTCGTCCCAACCGTATAGCATGGGTTCTTCCAAGGCCACAATTCTGGTTTTAGAATCTGCTGCGCTCACACTCGTTGAACACATGGTAGAAAGAAAATTTTCGAGTTTCAAGGCTGATGTTTGACTTTATTTGCAGAGCTGTTGGTCCTGTTATCCGGCGGCAAGACACTATTTTATGGGCAGCCATACCAGTCGAAACAAGAGCAGCAGTAGGATTGTGGAGGTAAGCGACATGAGACAGTTACTGTTTGTGTGGTCTGATGTTTGGCATTGCAAAATCTACCTCAATTGGAGTATGCCAAGATTTTGTGTAGGCTGTGCCAGCTTAAGGATGAATTCATTAAATTTCCTGACACTGCAGCCGCTGTGAGGGAAAAAATTGAAGGTTTCCGAGAAAAATCTAACTTCCCTAATGTTGTTGGTGCTATCGATGACACATTCCTATCAAAGCACCAATGATAAATCATGAAGACTGCTTCAACAGAAAACGATATTACAGTTTCGTAGTCCAGGGAATTGTCGATGAATCTGGTGCTTATTTGTCTGTATCCACAGGATTTCCTGGTAGCATGCATGATGCGCGCATATTGCGGCTAAGTAATTTCTACTCATTGGCAGAGGATAAGCACATTTTGACGGTGCTTTGTATGGATTTCAATGGAACACAGATTCGACCCCTGATTTTAGGTGACTGCTAATCCACTAAAGTCATGGCTTATGCGTCCCTTCCAAGACAATGAAGCTTTAACCCCTGCCCTGCGACACTTTAATAAGGAACTTAGCCAAGCTCATATAGTGGTTCAACATGGCTTTGGTCAAACTAAAGGGAGATGGAGATGTTTAGACAAGAGAATGGATGAGGATACATGGAGAATCCCTCAAAAGATTATCGTGTATTGTGTATTACACAACATTTGTATTTTGCTGCAAGATGATTTTGATGCACCACGTGTGAATCTCCGTCATGAGCAAAATGTTGGAGAGGATGAAGTTGGACCCCACAGGCAATTGTCGACTACCTTTTTTAATTTTGTATACAGGTACATTTTGTATTCTGTGATGACAACTAGCATATTTCTATCTGTTTGAACTATATAAGTTTCAGTTCTGTTCATGAGCAGTCAAATATTTAAACCCTTTTATCCTGTAATCGATAAAATGTTAAAAGTTAAGTGAAACTTAAACTGAACAATAAAGGAAGACATGCAGAGAAAAAGTCAGGCATTTGTGCAACCCTAGTCTTTTTTGAAAATGTTTCCCAGTTCCATTAATGCAGCAAGGGTAAATTCTTGATGCCGTTTTTCAGCTTCAACTTCAAACTTCATGAGTTGCTGCATAGCGAACCTATCTTGCTCCTCCGCCTTCATCATCATCATCATTTCCTGCTGTGATTTTAGCAGAGTGATAAGGCTCTCGTGCTCATCGCTTTTTCGTCATTTCTCTCCATTTTTCCGACCTGCGACGGCGTCTTCCACTGGTTTACTTTTGGCCGCTTTTCGCTTTCCTTTCGCTGGATTAGGTTGTATCTCTGAATCACTTTCAGCAGTTGTCTCAAAGAGCTGCAACTGGCTTATGTGGCTGATGTGCTAGAGCTAGGTGAGGGAGTTGATTCTGTTTCGATTGAAGTGACACTAGGGATAGTTGTTTCGGAAACATATCTGGGGTTAACCTTGTCGCTGAATCCTAGAAAGGAATCCATCACATCGAAGTATTCGAATTGTTCGTGGCCTCTTCCAGTTGCCTTGTTGAAAAGGCTCTTCCTTTTATCTTTCACCTGACCCAAGGACTTTCCGCTCTCAATTTCGTAATCTACACACATATCTATAAATTTAGCATGGATAGCTTCCCAGATTCTCTTCTTTGCTTGAGGATTCTCTGCTTTATTCAAGGCATCAGCGTGATCTTGATAGCAAAGAATGAGGGTTTTTGTCTCACTATTTGACCACCGATTACTTTATGTGCACGACTGAGCCTGAGACGATGTTGGCGTTTCAATGTTTGAAAGTTGGTCGGCCAGCGGAAGAGAAACTGGTAACTGTTGCAGATGACTGAATCCATACGAGAATGCATTGTAGTTTTCCACGGCCTGATCAGGGCCAGTTGATCGAGGAAAAGAGGTTGGTTGGCTTGTGTCAATATGGTGCTGAGAGTTGAACAAATATCCATTATAGAATACTGGCCGCTACTCTTGAGGATAGAGATGATTTCTGTAATAAAAAAACAATTGCTTGGTTAAAAATACAATTCCAAACAGCTCCTAGAACTAAAATGACAAAACTGAAATTGAAGAGATACTTACAATCCTGCCCTGAACTGCGACATCTTTCAGATAATTCATGTGCAAAATCCTGAACCTTTATCAGTAGACGACACTTGCCGCGAAAAATTCTTTCACAACATGATTTATGTCAGATTCTGCCATCACAACCTTCGCCAACAAGCGTTTATTGGTTAGCTACCTCGGTATTTCATTTTTCCCCAGCTATCACTTTGGGGTAACTGTAAAGGGAAACTCTATTGTTCTCGTGACATATCCCAGCTCCATAAGATAAAATTTCCCCGAGGTAAGTTACCTTGGGAAAAATCGCTCACACTTAAAACATTCAGTTTCCCAAGGTAAACTGTCAATGTGTCAAGTTTACCAAGGTAAAAAGTCTGTAGGGTGACCATGGCTATTACAGTGGAACCGCTTTATAACGATATGCCAACAGAGAAGTGAAATTATATCGTCATATCGAGGTATTGTTGTATCGAGACTCCCGATATAACGATATTGCCGTAAAATAACAAAAATTTTGTTATATAGGGGTAAAATTAACATGTACTTTTTTTTACTACATATTGTTTAATTAAACTTGTGATGAGTATCAAATGACTCACAAATGTAGCTTTTCCAAGCACGCAGCAATGTCCTTAAACAATTTGCAAAGCATTAGACGTTAACAAGGTTACACAACAAAGTCTGTGGTATGAATCGTAAAAGGGAGACAAAACAAAACTTAAACATTTGAAGTTGCCACTGTAATCGTTTTTACTTTTCGCTGTTTTCGTGTTATTGTTTTTCTGTTTTAAGAGACACTTGTTCATTAATTAAAGTACTCTTCAAGTTTGGTTTGCCTGATTTGTTTTATTTGCAATCTTGAAAATGCATCCTCCATCGCTGAAAGAGAGAAAAGGAATTCTCTCTCTTGTTCGCCCGAATCGTCCACCATATTAATCTCCAATTGCTTTGACAGCTTTAGTAGCTTGCACAGGACTCAGGCCTGGGGGCGTAGGTTCAATCACTGATATATCATGTCAGTCTGACTCGTCCCCTTGAGAGCCAGCATGAGCGACTGTTTGGAACGCCTCCAAAGCTTCCCTTTCCGCGTCATTTTCTGTCATTTGATTCTCTGTGGTAACATCTTTGTCTAGAGATGCAAACTGGCTGAATGACACATCTGCCAGCGAGGGATACTGCTGGACTACCCTTCTCCATAAACTAGATTCTCCACCTTCTTCTATCCTTTCCTCATGTGACTCAAATGGGACCTGTGTTGGCTCTACCACCACGCCTGGAAATTTGGCCTTTCTCCAACAGTTTTGAATAGTGTCAGGGCTCATGTTGTCCCACGCTTTGGCTAGCATAAAAGTAGCATCGCTTTGATGGGCTGATCCTCATCTGAATAATACCTTGGTCTGCAGACTGAAGTCTACTTGTACAGTTTGGCGGAAAAATATCAATCGCATGTTTGTTAGGCCAGTGACTGACACGCATGCAGTGCAGTTATCAGTGAACAGCAGGATATGTTGGCTTGCCACTTTCATCTTCCAATCAAATTTTCGAACCCATTCTTCGAATAAAACACTGTCTATCCATGCCTTCTTTTGTGATTTGTAGGTCACTGGAATCAAATCCATATTGCTTCCCCTAAAGCACCAGGGTTTGGCATATTCCCTGATAACTAACAGGGGTAGCTTGTCTGTTCCGTCTTGGTTGCATGCTACAAGAACAGTAACACATTCTTTACTGTTCCTCCTCCCACTGAACTTTTGTCCTTTAAAATGGAGGGTCTGTGTTGGAGTTGCTTTCCACAGAAGGCCTGTCTCATCCGCATTAAATCGATCTATGGGCCTGTAGCTATGGCAAATATCTGGGAGACGTTCTGCCCATGTGTCCACTACACTGGAGTCGACGCTTTTTCCTTCACTGCAAACATTCTGCCTGTGATACCTTGCCTTTCTTTAAATGTCTAAAAATCCATTACCTGCCTTGAAATTGTCGTAACCGAGTTGCTCTGCTCTCTCGAGCTTTCTCTGCCAAAAGTGGTCCATTAACTGGGACATTAATGCTTCACATTATTTTGAACCATTCTGCTAGTGCTTTTTCCACATCAGGGTAAGACGGCTGCTTCATCATCTTGCGCTTGTCCTTGTACAGGCCTCCCTTATTGGCGCTTATGATCTCCTTTCTATTCCACACAATAGTCGCAACAGTTGATTGAGATAAGGGGGGTCAAAACACTACAACTTCGGCTTGTTTCTTTCCACTGCTGATTGCCTTCACAACTTTATACTTCTCTTCCAAACTCAAAACTCTTCGACTGCTTTTCTTCTTCACAGTGGCTTTCTTTGCGCCGAGTTTCTGAACAGGAATTTCATCGACTTTCCCTTGACTTCACATCTTAAGGTGCAGCTCTCTGCAACTAAGTGTACCACTGTAGATAGATGATAGATAGATCAACTTTTATTGATTTATACCGCTCAGGGTAGCCCCTTCAGATGCAAAAAGCAGTCTGCTTTCAATGGGAGCCCTGAACACAACAATGTACTAACACTACAACATACGGTATATACTGTATAAGCATCACTCTGGTACTGATAATAATATAGATAGAAAACTATCTACAAATACAAGATTAAAATGTTAAAAAAATATGAAATACCATTAAGATAGTTCGTTAAATAGAGTGCAACCATAGTAATAGTGTTTGCTGTTGTGTCATCTGAGATCGAAACTGACAGAGTGTACTGTATGACCTTTCTGTGGATACTAATCCCCATTAATATAAATCTAGACCCATGTCTCGGACGGACAAGCTGCGAGGGAGATAGGCAACCGCAACCTTCCATGCGGTCAGAAGGGCATAGTTTACCGCAAGACACCGCAAGTTTTTATCGCAGGCCAATACGTGTTTAACCATTATAGCCTTTACACTATAAGCTCTGCGCAACAAAGTCAATACAGCTATTAAGCAAGCGAAAGCATTATATTTCAATTCCTTCTTCAAGGAAAACTGTGGTAATATTAAAAACACATGGAAAGGGATAAATACCATTTTAGGCAAAACACCTCAGCCCACTAAAATTCATAGCCTTAAGAATGGCGATACCACTTACACGTCCGCTAAGGAAATTAGTGATGCACTAAATCAGCATTTCTGTGGCGTGGGGCCAATCTTAGCGAATGAAATTCCACAAACAGACTCAAAGTTCACTGACTATGTTCGTCCAGTACCACATGGCTTTTCCTTAACTGAAACGTCCAGCGACATCATACTTAAATTGATCAAATCGTTAGCGGGAAACAAGGCTAGCAGTCTTGATGGTATCTCAGCTAAATTATTAAAAGAGGCGGGCCCTATCGTCTCAGCATCCTTATTGTTCCTGGTTTATATAAAAGATCTTCCGGAATGCAGCCTAGCCTCAACACCAAGACTGTACGCTGATGACACATGTCTCACCGTTATTTCTCATGATCCTATTGACCTTCAATCAAAGCTAAACAGTGATCTAAGTAAAATCCAATCTTGGCTTCAAGCAAACAACCTTAGTCTGAATGTTAAAAAAACCAAATACTCTGTTATCGCCAGTCAATATAAGATCATCAACTCGATGTAAAAATAGATGGGCATCAAATTGACCGAGCCAAGACCCACAGATATCTAAAGATCGAATTGCTGACACTCTTAACGTGGCACTCCCTTATTAACCAGATAACAAAAAAAGTATCGAGTGGCCTGGCAGTTTTAAAGCGAGCTAAGGCTTTAGTACCGCGGGATACATTAATGAACATGTACAACGCTCTTGTTGTACCCTACTTTGACTATTGTAGCCCTGTATGGGGTTGCATTGGGATATGCCAATCAGATAAATTACAAAAGTTACAAAATAGAGCTGCTCGCATAATCACTAACTCTCATTATACCACTCCATCCTCTAGTTTACTGCATGACCTTGGCTGGGATACACTTGAACAAAGGCGTACAAATCAGTTAGCGGTTGCCATGTACAAGGCAATGAATAGTATCTTTCCGGAACACCTCCATGAGATTTTCAAAAATACATCTCAAGTTCATTCCCACAATTTAAGGGGTTCTTCTAACAATTTGTTCATTCCCAGGCCCCTTTCTGAAGCAGGAAAACGTAGTTTTCACTATTGTGGTGCAAAACTCTGGAACAGCCTTCCGACTCCAGCTAAAAATCAAACAAATTTGAAATCTTTTAAAGAATCCCTGCCGGCAAACTATTCTATTTTATAACAAAAATTCTGATGTAGTTTTTATTTATTTATTGTTATACATAGTCATTCTTTTATTGTAGGTTTTAATTGTAAATACACGGCTCGATGGAAGAGCATATTTTATTTGTATTTTAATATGAATTGATACCCTGTTTAAATAAAGCTATGTATGTATGTATGTATGTATGTATGTATGTACGCTGCTAGTGAGAAGGCATTTTTCTAGCTACTATTTAACTGTAAAGTTTTGCTTTCCCACACCCACCCACTCCATGGGCAGTTATGATTTTGTCAATTACAAGTAGTTGTTAGTTTGTTTATGGGCCATTGTATTGTATAGGTTAAAAGATGATTGTATCTGTAAATTAATATAATAAACTGCCTGAACCCAAAGAGCATTGCAAGTCTGTGTCCGGGGGTTTTAGTTAATATTTAATTTATATAACAAAGCCATACCTCAAAACGTATTTAAATTCTTACAGAACACCAGAAGCATTGGGGCTCAATGAAAGGCTCGTCCATGTCGTTTCTTTATGTAGGCAGTTTCTCACACGCTGAGCTGTAAGCTGCAATACTGCTGTACTTCACTCCCTTAGCTTTGATTATTTGACTGCAAAGTGTCGACGAGAGAAAAAGCAAAACATCATGGAAAAGTCTACATATTCATTCACGTCTTGTATTCGAGGGTACCACGAATACAAGGACATTTGGGACGCAGCTATTGGTGAAGTTCTTGACAGTGAGGTAGGTTTAATTCCACTTTGCGATATCAAGACTAGCAGATGGCAAAGATAAAAGCAAAGACCATGTTTGGCCATGTTTTCAAGCCACATTGCCTTGTATTTTGTCAATAAAAAACTTTATTCTGTTTCATTTTGCCACAGTACGAACCAAATAATCCTGACAATACTCATGCTGTTGCCATATAACGAATGAGGCAAAAGAAAGCGCAAGCAAGTCATCGTCGGCCACGTGCCACTGACACAAATCTTTCATTTATTTTTGAAACATGGAGGGCAGATTTCCATCAAAGTTACAGGAAAATGCAGGAACAAAGGCATCAGCCAGTCAAAAAATACTTAAAACTCAAAGAACTATTAAATGACAAGGAGGATAAAGAGGCATCGTAAACTGAAAACTATTCACAGAAACGTTACAGATTACTGTACTCGAATACTGTAATTTTATTGTTTTAAATTCAATCTTTTGTTTAAATTGTAACTGTGTACTGATACTGTAATATCGTTATATCGGGGAAGATTTTACGCTCGGTGCGCTAACAACTCATTGTTATATCGGTAATATCAAAGATCGTTATATCGGGGTTCTGTCCCATACATTTTACTGTCACTTTTGCCAGGACATAGCACATTTATCGTTATACCGGGAATATCGTTATATCGATGATTGTTAAAGGAAAAGGAAAGCATGTTACAACGCCGAGAAAAGGAAGCACTAGTGGAGAGAAAAATTCATCTCCCAGTCCCTTGAAATGGATCCGGAAGATGTCAAAGATCTGGCTCAGTTGTTTTGAAACACAGGTGACTAGAATGTCCCCGCAAAGATTGCCGATCTGTGGCAGCAACACAAAAATCCAAAAATGGTTACCAATGACATTCAAAGTAAGTAACCAAATTTCATTGATGCAGCCACGAAAACTTAAGACAATCTCCCTTACTATTAATTTTGATCCCTGTCAAAAAGCTATCAAACACAATGCAGCTATGAATGATAAGCCCTGGTTTCGAAAGTAGGGGAGGAGGGGACAGTATTTACCCAGGGCTATCGACAGAGGGCTATATCTACTAAGTGGAGATTTTTAAATTACTCTATTCCCTATGTTTTAAATTTCAATCCTCTGGGCCAATTTTTAATTCTCCCAAGCAGCAAAACAATAAGGTGAGTTTAAATCGTCCTTATTTTCACATGTTGTACATGGTGCACATTTTCTCCAAGAGTATTTACAAATTTCTGTGCCTAACACAATAACAAACCAATCTTATTACAAAATAATCACTTGTTTAGACTTTATAACCCTCTAATGCATTTGTGACCCTAAGGAATTATGGGAAACTCTTGTATAGCAGGCGAGTGAAAGTCCGCCAATTTCTATTTCAGGCATTTTTTATAAGTATCAAGCCACCCGGTCCTGTTGACAAAATATTGCACCGATTGCGTTAGTTACAAGTTAAAACTCGCCAAAATTGCCATGCCAGGTCCCGGAATCCACTCACAAAACGACTAAAGACACAACTACATTCCGTGAATTACCAACACTCGCTCTAATACTTTGAGCACACCACTTTGTGTGAAATTGCTTCTCACCTCTGTTTTCTTTGAAAGGATTGCCTCTACCCATCCACCCAGCCTTATGATGCCAGGCAGGGGGCTTCTGAGTTGGAAAATGGCTCGAAAAACACACTTATAAATCAAATAAGTAACTAATAAAAGGCAAAACCTGAACTCAAATGCATCTTACTAATGACACCTTATAAAAACTGCTCCATGTTTTAAGACATATACTGATTATTATAGGCTTTATAAAAACAAAGTTAAAGAGATAGCTGGTTGAAGTGAGTATTATAAAAAAGTGATCTGGTGTAAGTTATTCTCCATAAACTGGTGCTTAATATAAACAAATTTATTATAATTCATTGCATGCATAAGTCACTTCAATCATGGAATTGGTGAACTGGTTAAGGAATCACGACTTGCCAGGAAAAAAAAAGGAAATCTTGCTGCAGTGGCCTCATGTTCTTGACTTTACGCTACGACTAGCAGATGAGGAAAATTGTAGTAGACCTTTTGGCTCCAAACAACTTATTGTCGTCAGTGTATTTTTACAGTTAAGATCTGTACCCAGCACATTTGACGATGGTGACTTCATGTTTTGATCTCGCTTATTTGAGAAAGTCATCACCCATCGTTTTCAATTAAAAACAATAATAAACTAAAAGATTTCTGCTTGGGCAAGTGCAGCCCCGAAACAGAAACCCTAATGAAATCACTAGACAGGCCCATAGAAGGAGAAGAGATTGAAATTTATTTTACTAAACTTTCTGTCCAACTTAACGATCAAGAAGCACCTTTCTGAGGAGTTTCTCTCATTTGACTGCATTGATGAAGGAAATGTTTCAGGGATAAGCTGCCTTGAAGACACCAAGCTTCTATTTAAAGCAGGAGCTAAGGTTATGGTATCTGGAACGTGTCTGAGAAGGTGAAGAATGGTACACGTGGTTCACGAACAATGGTACAAGAAGGATCGTTGGGGTAAAGGGAGAGAGGCTTGAAGTTGAGATCAGCAATGTCGGTAGGGTGCTGTTGACAAAGAGATAGTAATGGTAAAAAAGGAACAGAACTTATCAGATTGTTGGAAGCCGTAGCTAATTTCCTCTAGTGTTGTTTTTTGTTTTGTGTCTGGCTTGATTTACGTTGCTGTGTGTCGTGTGCGGCGTCCAGATGATCTTCAGATCTCTAGATTCAAGCTTGATCAACTTTTAAAATCTCCACCAGAGGCAGTGGATGTTTGTTGGAAAAACGAGGAAGAATTTGGAGATCTGCCATGTGTCAATCATAAGCTTAAGAAAGAGCTGTTTAAAGTTTCTGACACTGGAAAAGAATTTGAAGAGGATGGATATTCCCCTGAGGTACTGCCTGTTGACAGTTACCCTGACGGCCTGGTCTCCTCCTATGGTAACATGGCAGAATATAGTTGTAACAGTGGGTTTATTACAACTCTGGAAAACGTGTTACAGGTCCAAAGACTGTCACACATTCACGCTATACACACAATGGTCGTCCCTTTCATCCTCCTTATTGCGTGGGCATTACGCCACTCAACTGTACCTCACAAGCTCGCCCACCTTACAATTACCATTTCGTTACATTTGCCTCCCTCCAACAAAAAGGATGTGTTGCTGCATCAAAAAGCTATCCTCGGTAACAGATAAACAGTTCAACAATCAAAGTCAACAAAGCCGAATGCTTGAGTCCTTGTCTAACACTTGAACTTAGGTCACACAACAACGAAGTCTAGCAAACTTTAAACTGTTCATTACAGTGTCTATCTACATAACACTTCTTGTTAACTGTGATTAAACTGTTCATTTCGGTTGTTCTCTCAGCGACATGTGTGATTAACAATGCTGATCACACTTTTATCTTCTGTTAACCAAAGTCCTCCTTAGATAATGAACTAAGCGCCAATGAAAATTCTGCATCAGTGGCCTTGCAGTCACTACATTTTCTCCCCTCAGGTCTTCTCGAAGGTGTCCGGGATACCTGGCAAAAAGCTCCCAGTTTCCAGACAGAATATCCAAGCCACAGGCAAAAAAACCTCATATTCAACTATTACTTGTTAATAAATAAAATTATTAATATTAGTTTATCATCAAAATTCTGAGCTTTTAAAATTGCGAGCAGTGTCTTTCTATCCCTAATGTTGATTACATGGAGTAGGGATGGCACAGTGGTGACAGCACTCGCCTCCTACCAAAGTGGCCAGGGTTTGAATCTTCTCATACAGTGTGTGAGTTATGTTCAATGTTGGTTCTCTTCTCTGTCCCAAGAGGTTTTCTCTGGGTACTCCGGTTATCCCCTCTCCTCAAAACACAACTCAATTTTCAAATTCCAATATTCAATTTGCAACCCACAGACACATTTGAATGAGTTCTCTGGGAGCTCTTTGGTGTTCCGTGGGTAAAAACAATTACAATTTATGACTTCTGATTTCGGATTTTCCAGTTGAGTGTAGAGAAGGACTGCTGTTGATGACTGGTATTTCAGAGTCAAATGAAGTCACCTTCCAAGGTGACTTCCGCCAAGCTTATCATAATGTCAGTCCCTAATAACAGTCTTCCTCAGGACTACAATCAACCAGAGGTTCAAAATTTATCAAGGTATGGTACTCCTGGGCTCGGACCATTCTGATTTTTGTACTATTAATAGTGAGAGTTACCAACATTCCAGGCAAGAGGTTCCCTGCTCAAAAACAAGACTGATCCTAGTGTAGTCATCAATAATTTTATAATTTTTCAGGAGACCTGTTAACCCCTCAAGTACTTCGTGAAATCCTGTGCCATGCAAGTTAAACGTTTATTGAAAGTTTCTTTTTTGATGTACTGTATGTTTAAGTGGTGGGCCCTTGACATGAAGTTATGGCCCTTTTAAGGAGGCATTGTATGCAAAATACCATAATGATAATTTTTGTCTCGATAGTGTCATTTGTTGAAACAATCCATTAGATTTTTTACTCAATCACACTTAAGTGTTTGCGAGAATCTATTAAAAACTCCCCTATGTTGTGGTAATTTTAGGTTGTACATTAATATTGCTTTTCCCAGAAAAAGACCAACATTATGACCTGAGCATAATGTGATTTTATCTCGAGGCCCGCCTTACTTATGTATTGAGGCGTGCCGCTGCATGGGGCAAGGAGCATTGTCAATCACAGGTCTCAAGCCAATCAAATGCGGTCATATCCAATATTAACATGGTTACAGGAGAGATCAGTTGATTGCGTGGTCCTTCTCGCCTTCATTCCCATCACGTTAACATCCAAACACAGATTTCCAGTACTGTAAAAGAAGTTTTCAGGCACACTTAACAGTTTTCTCCTTCTCTCTTGTGTACCATTTTACCTCAGCTGGGTAGGTTTTTTCCGGCAATAGTTGGGGCATGTCTAACTCCACCCCTCGTGTGTTGATTCTCGGGCGTTCCTTTATTTAGCATTTAAAGCAGTTCGTTCAGAACTATTCCGACAATTTTGATCTTAACCTTCAAATCTCTTCCCCTGTGCTTATACGTTGGCATGCAGTTGGGGGTACAACAATTGAGAAGACGTTAAAATTGGACTTACATGTCCTCCATTCCTTTCACTCTAATATGTAACCCTCCATGGGAAAACAGGGATAAAGGTGATAGCACGCTCACAACATGCTTCCACTTTAAAACAAAAGAAATTGGCTTTAGCACGCTAAAGTGTGTTCAGGAGCACACTACATTAGCAAACTTCTTTGTTTCTTTGTTTCTTAAAACAAAGCGTGTGCACACGAACAATGAAGCCAAACAAAGAAGCGTCTTAAGGTTCAGAAACAAAAGCTAGCGTGCGAGAACACGGTTAGTGTGCGAAATAACACAACACGCTTAGCGTGCGAGGTGTAACTAGCATGCTGAAAGAGTTTCTGAAAAAAAAAACAGATTAGCGATGCAAACAATTACTTACCATTCTGTGAAACTCACTGTCCATGAAATGGCCGCATGTTTAAAGTTTCTCGGATTTGATTGTAGATCGACAACGTATCTAAACTTTCATCTGCTGTCGCTCAATTCTCGAACTCAACTTTTTACTAGTATGTCAGCCGGAAGGAACAACACTTGACCGAACTTGACTAATGCATGCTGAACCCACAGTTCCATTTCCATAAACCAAAACCAAAACATCGAGCAACAAAATTGATATGATTTGTTTAGATTCGTCTAAGTTTACTGCACTTTTCAATAACACGCCAAATTTGAAGCTCAAACCTCAACCAAGAACTGCATTTTTTGCTTCGGTCAATCAAATTTCCGGCGGCTTCCACGAGACAACGATTGAATAAGTAGCCCAAAGCAGTTTCAAGCATGGCGGATAATCCGCTACAAATTTCCTTTTCGATTATGAGGTCGACCTATCCATCGAACCTCCCTACTCAGAAGAAACATAAATAGTCGACAATGAAGAGGATCAGGTCAGGCAATTCGTCAAATCTAATCTAATGGCGAGTTTGGTGTGTTTCATCAATTTCATATTTTCATTTGCTTTACCGAATAAAGAATACATGACTTATGAGTCGATCTAAACGTTGTATTAAGCACCATAAAACTTCAATGCCGTCCAGTGCAAATGCATTTTTAATCGTCCCAAACTGAAGCAAAGAAAACCACTCCAACTCGCTTCTGTGGAATTGTTTTGAAAGTTATTTCCCTGCCAACAGGCGGCGGCGGCAAGAAGGTTACTTCATCAAAACAGTTGTACCCATTACCCACAAATTATCAGTAGTAAAAAAGAACTAGCAAAGAAATACAATCTTTTTAACTGAAAGACCAATTTTACGCGTGTATCTGCTACTGCGGAATGTTCGAAAAGTTATCGCGCATATGCAAATTTACAGAATTCTGCACGTGCAATTTGATTCAGCGATGGCCAGCGTTACATGGTTTCTTATTTTCGCCGAATTTACAGTTGCACGTATTATTGACGGAATGAAGTTATTTTCGATTTCTCTGATAAGTCTGTTTCCAGGCTGTCAATGCATATAGAATCATCGTCACTGGATTCTTCGTCGCTCTCTGACTCATCATCCCATGGTGATTCTTTGATCTCTTCATTGTCAACATTGTCTCGCACTTCAAAGTATAACTCGGCAACTTCATCAAAACTTTGGACATCTTCCGACATGACATGCAAATATGAAACTTCCATTCTTGAACTCTCCATGATAATAGGATGATAAACGTATACTGGCTAGCGATGGTTTGATAATATTTTTGTTTTTTTGTGTGTGTTTTTATGAGTCAATGAGTGGCAAAAATATCACGACCGCGGATAAAGCAACGGCAATCTTGCACGCTGGACGGCGAAGTAAGAAAATATGAAAGGTCATAATAATTCTTCCATTTCAAGTACATCACTTAGATTTTATTTAAAAGGTGATCAATCTGTTAAGTTTTCTTTTTGATAGAGTCTCTGTTTTCGTTGCCGCCTGATGGGACGCTTATAGTGATTTCCTTGCAAAGTCCATTTTCTTCTTTCTTTGTGAGAATTTATATTCGTTACATTAAACTTAATAAAAAATACGGTATTTGGACAACATATCGAAATATTTCCAGCTGTATTTCTGCCATTTTTCTTTCTTCCCTAGTGTGCTGTAGTGTGTTTTAGCGTGCAAACTCACACACTAAGCGTGTCAAGGTTTAGCACGCAAACCCAACAAAAGGTTAACATATCCTAAACAAAACCTAATGTGTCCTTTATTGTCCAACGAATTAAATATGCAAATAAAGTGTGTCTTAGGACACACTAAGCGTGCTGTGTTAGTGTGTTGTGATAGTGCTATTACCTTTATCCCTGTTTTCCCATGGAGGGTCACATATCGTCATTCTCCAACTAGGCACTAATGACTTAGTTACTCTTTTGCCACTTTTGCGTCCTGAATAACGTCACTGAAAATAGAAAAACATTCCTACGCACGAGTTGCAAAAAGCGTTATACAACGTGTGTCCCGTCAAGAGGGATCTTACTATATCGAACCTTAAGATAGACACAACAAAAGGTAATAACTATTCTCTGTTCGTCATTTCAAGTAGCCTACACCTGTAAACGTACTTACTCTTATCAATCCTCTGCATCTTCAGAGTCACTATCCCTACTCTCACGTAGAACGCCATCATCAGTTGCCATATTCTCACACTGGATACTACACATGTCAGTGCACTTCAGACCCGCCTTCAAGCAGCAGCAGTTCTCGATCGTGCATGCTCTCTTGCACGTATAAGAGATTAGTTCCAGGACCTCTTCTGGAGCCGGTTTGGATCCAAGCCACACAAATTCCACTACGTTAGACATAGAGGAACGATGGCTCTTCTCCAGATTGCTGCTTGATAATTTGCTCTTGTAACGTGAAGTCATAGAGATGACTTGCAAGGCGGCAGAGCCTCTGGCTCGACTTTCCCGCCTCTGGCACAGTAGATCTCAGCGCAGCTCATCCACACTCTGGCACTTCTTTCCATACAGCTGACACACGAGTGCTAGTGTCCAATTCTCCCCAATATTCGCCATAGCACGGACGTACCTGTCATTGCATTGGAGAAGCTGGACTGCTTTCCACTTCCCTTTATTACCAGAGAATGCAGAGATGGTATCACAGCCTGTGATCGCATGCACACCGATTAGGGCTTTCATGAAGCAATGCTTGTCAACGTTTGGGTCGAGTTGCTTCTCCAAGCTGTTGACAACTTTAGAAAGATCTATTATTCTGGACTTCGCGCCTCTTCCCTTCTTCATGTAACACCTTCCAAGGTTTCGGCTATGAGCAAGCAGTAGGACAAGGACATCAGGGTCATTAGAGTTGATGACGCACGTGCCTCCAGTGTGCCAAGCATGGAGAACCATATGCGTATCAGCCTCTTCGTGATTACACTCTAGCCCAGGAACAGGTTCACATGTAGCTACACCAGTTTAGTTGCCAGCACTGATCTTCGGATGTCACGTACATGATCTGGTTGCCGAGCCTACCTCTGAATGCTTCTGTCTTCCACTGTGACACGAGAAATTTGACAATCTCAGGCTTGTTTGCGGTCACACTGAGCAGCTTGTTCCACTCTGCAGTTGCGATGATATTTGATGGGATTTTCGGGGAATTCACTTTTGGTCGAAACCTCCAAAATTGGTTTGTGATTCCAGATAACGGCAGCACGATATAAGGTTGTCCATGAAGAAATATCTCTGCACTGGGCTAGCTTTGAATCGGAACAACCGCATATAATGCATTCATCCACCATTGATCATTGTGCAGAGGAAACAACAATGGCGGAAGAGAGGACAACAATGGCGGCGGCCGGTCGTGCTCTTAAGGAGCTCGCTATTTTTCTAATTTTTGTCTTCATTCTGAAATCATTCCATCCTCCTGACTCAGATAGCACGGGCCAAACCATTCTTAGAAGCCAAGTAATTGCTCTTCATGCTGGTGAAACGACGTCTATCGCTAACTACAAAGTATTTGTCCCAAACTCCGCAAAGATGTCTGTTAAAGCTAAGATGGCGACGGTCCAAAGAATCCAAAAACTGAGAACTCTACTCAAGTACTTGAAACTAGCACTTATTGCAGAGCTGGATATCTCTATATGTTTACTCGCCTGCGGAGATATTTCGGCAAACCCAGGTCCAACAACTACGTCTACGGGGAATGTGGATGTGTTTAAACTTCCCGCCAAAGGCCTTCGTTTTGGACAGTGGAATGTAAATTATTTAACCAAGACCAAGTTTGAAGAGATCAAATTGCGCCTGCTAAGCCTGGATAATCGGAAAAGCCTTGACATCATGGTGATTACTGAAACGTTTTTTTCAAGTAAAACACCAGAGGAACTATATAATATTCCTGGTTTTGATCTATTGAGAAAGGATCGTCAAACCAGCCGAGGCGGAGGTGTCGCAGTTTATACTAACACTGAGCTCAACATCAAGCATCGTACTGACTTAGAAGAACCAGATTTAGAAGTCCTTTGGCTAGAAGTCTGCCCCTTCAAATCCAAACGACCACTTCTTATGGCGGGTGTTTATCGTCCCCCGAGCATCAAAGCTGATTACGATCCTAAACTCACGGAAAATATTGAGCGCGCTTATCTGTTGAATATGGAAACAATCCTGTGAGGAGACTTCAATTTGGATTATTATCAGAAAGACTTTAACAAACATCGCTTGGTCAAGGAACTGAAAGACTCTCAATTTATCCAACTTGTGTCTTTTACTACGCGTCCCATCAGTAATTCTTGTCTGGATCACATATGGAGCAACAAACCAGAACGGATTGTAAACATCAAATGTCCTGAAATCTGCATTTCAGATCATCTTCCAGTTCTGGCTGTTCATTTGTACAAGCATTGGTCTCCAGACAATACGAAGGATCACAAATATATCACCTGCCGTAATCTCAAATCACTAGACCATGCAAAGTTCCTAAAGACACTTGAAGAGATCCCATGGGACACTGCTTTCCTCTTTGGTGAAGTTGATGACATTGTAAACGCATGGTATTGTCTCTTCAACGAAGCAATAAACGCAATAAACGTGTCAGGGGCTATACAAAGCCTAAATGGTTATCACCTGAAATCCTAAGGTTGATGAAACTACGAGACCGTTTACTTAAAAGAGCCAAACGCTCCAACTCCCAGGATGATTGGTTAGCCCTGAAGCGCGCGAAAAATAAAGTCACAGAGGCTATTAGAACAGCCAAGAAGAATTTCTTCTACGAATCTTTCAGAGAAAACTGTGGTGACTCTAAGAAGATATGGTCTGCGCTTAAGGATCTAACTGGACAGAAAAATCATGCGGGTGTGTCCTATTTGGAGGAGAACAGGTCCATCCAAATACATGATGAAACTGCAATGGCCGAGGTATTCAATGAACACTTCACGGGTTTAGCGGAGAGACTCGCTGACAAAACAGTTTGACAGTTTGACAAAGCAGTTTGATCCAACAATACTGAAAGCTTTTGTCGATGAACGCAAGGTTTCTGACTCAAAGCTAGCTTTTCCTCTTATAACCCCAAGCCAGACCCACCAGCTAATAAAGGCTATCCCGTCGGGCAAAGATACGGGCCTGGACGGTGTGAGTGCTCGCTTGAAGATTGCAGCGCCTGAAGATCACTCGCATGTGTATTACGCCCTGCGTAGGCCATGACGCCCTTACACAAAGGGAATAGTAAGACTGATAAGAATAACTACAGACTGATTTCAGTTCTTCCTGTCCTCTCTAAAATTTTTGAAAGGCACTTGCATAACTCTCTTTATGCCTTTCTCAATGACAACGACCTTCTATATCAGCTGCAGTCTGCCTTCAGGAAACATTACTCAACGGAGACAGCCCTAATTAACATCTTTGATCGTATGCTCTTCAATCTCGATGACAACCATATTAACGGCTTAGTTCTAGCTGACTTCCAAAAAGCATTCGATCTGGTAAGCCACGACATCCTGATTGAAAAACTGCGTATCTATGGTCTTGATGAATGCAGTTTGGGTCTTATACGCTCCTTCCTTCACAACCGCAGGTAGCGTACGGTCATCCGCGGAAGTGTACAATCTTCGTCCCAGACTCTCACGCATGGAGTACCACAGGGGTCCGTACTTTCTCCATTACTTTTCCTGGTATTTATAAACGACCTTCCCAAGGGAGTGTCGCAACCAACCGCAGTTGACATCTTTGCAGATGATACGACTATGAGTTTGTCCTCGCCATACACAGATACTTCTAGACTATGTTCTAAGCTCTGTGAGAGCACTCGTGAACTTGAAAACTGGTCTAGAAATAACCGATTCAAGTTGAACACCAAGAAGACAACGTCTATGTTTGTAACTGGATCTAGGCTTCGCACTAAAATCGGTGTTACCAGTGTCGATGAGATGAGAATCTTTACCAGTAAAGGGGAAGAATTAGACAACACTACAAGTCACAAGTTACTTGGAGTCTATGTTGATCAAGACCTCAGCTTTAATGAACATGTTGAACAACTATGTAAGAAACTGATAAAGCGTATAGGTCTTCTTAGATCGATCAGACAATATCTTCCTCTAAATGAGTGCATGCTTTTTTTAAAACACAACTATTAAGCCTGTATTCCTATATGGTGGAACAGCCTGGAGTTCAACATCAAAGTGTAATATTAGGCGAATTTTTCGTCTTCAAAAAAGAGCAGCTCGTGTTATTTTAGGCCTAAAATCGAGAGACGAACGTGCTATAACCCTATTCAAGAGACTGGACTGGCTACCCTTTTATGATGAGATCAATGTAAATAAATTATGCTTACTCTATAAATGCTTAAATGGACAATGCCCAGAGTACTTAGGTAGTCGTTTAGTGCGTGTCAGCGACCTGTCGACCCGAACCTCACGCTATGGTGCTATAACTATACTCTGGAACTCTCTACCTATTAATATAAGATCTAGCACCAGTATCAACGCATTCAAACAGAACCTTTGTAATTTTATAAAGCAAGGTTATGCTGGTTTAGATAGCTTTCCCATTTCATATTTTTTAACATCGTATACAATATATTTACTGTAAATTAGTTTTATATGTTTTAGGTGAGGGCCACAAGTTTACCAGTTCTTAACTGTAATGTGTCACCCTCGGTAAATAAAGTTATTCATTCATTCATTCAACACAATCGCGCCAGGGTGAAAACCTATTGAATGTTTGTGCGACCACGTGTTTGGGAAGAAAAAAGGGAGTTGTTTTTGAGGGGGCTTTATTCAACACACTTGCAATGTATACTTGCTCTCTTTTCGAAAATAATTTTGAAAAACCCACTATTTCTTTTTCAATGATTATAATTGCAAACTGGTCATGTAATAGTGATATTAGGGCCGTTTATACGAGAGAAAATAAGCCGCGGCTTAAACGGGCTGCCTCTTTCATAACACGCGAACACCCCGTTTAAATGGTACGTAATCGAAGTTCACGGCTAACTCCATCGGCAGCTAGCTCAAGCTGTGGCTTATCCTGGCCTAGGGGTTTTGGTTTGCGCTTATCTTGGCCGCGGCTTACTTTGAACGTGAAAGTGTTCGTATAAATGTACTCAAGCATATACAAGCATTTCGCGTTTATGTAGGCCGCATTCGTATGAATGGCCCACTCGTGTCTTATGTAAGCCGCGGCCAGTGTAAGCCGTGGTTTATTTTCTCTCGTATAAACGGCCCTATTGTGACCAATAATCAGGCATTGTGACGTCACAAATGACGTCACGTAGTTATAATTTAAGCACTAGAATAAATGGAAATCATGTTTGTAGTTCCAATATGATCTAAATTTGACTTTGAAACGCAATTCGTTCACTTTAAGAGAATACAAGCAACTTTGACGCCTTCCTCAAAAATCCAAGATGGTGGCCAAAAGGAAGATATGAGGAGCAAATTTAAAATTCGATTTACGAAGTGAAAGCTACCGTTCTATCCTTGCTATCATACATTTATATGATGCTCAATAGTCAAAAATTAACATTAGACATGTTTCGGCTGTTCCCCTTAAGTGAGCAATAAACCCGAATTTTAGGGTCTCAGCTGATGGACTATAAAGTATACAAGAAAACTAAGCCTGTATTTTGGAGTTTCTGTTGCAAAATGAATTCACGAAACTCTAAACATTTTCTTTGTTTTGACCAATTTGGTAAGTCGACTCCATGGTATTTTTGTCCTTGTGTGGGAAGGAATGAGCAGTCCAGATAGGACAAGATAGGCCTATATTGCTCTCTCGGGTAGCCCACCAGAGCTCAGAATTCGCTTCATCTTCCTGCGTGCAACAGGAATAATGCAATTGAGAGTTTAAGGACTTTTAACTGTGGCAGTTTCTCCTTTGATAAATGCCTTGCTAGGACTTTTAGATCACTGATGATCTAGTTTCTCAGGGAGCCAGTACCCTATATTAATCGTTTTCGTAACTATATATTGAAGTTTTGTTACTTATTGTGGTAAAATAAAGTTATTTATAATAATTGTGTGGTTGGCAGGTCATTTTACACATCATATAACTATTACGATATCGTGGCCCTGCAAGTAAGTTTGTGATAGCTGCACCTAACACAAATGACTTTAATTTGGATTACAAATTGTCATTCTTCTTTGACAAGCAGCCAGATTTCAACCTCGCAGGCATTTGTTCATCTAGGATCGCTATTAGCCTGTGTAGCTTTGCAGTTTTTAAGCAACTTGAGCGTGCTAAGCCGCGAGGAGCCTGGGAGAGAGAGAACTCACAGCTTCAATGCTTTGCGCACTCGTGCGCAAATTGCTTAAAAAAACTGCCAAGCTATGCAGGCTAGATCGCTATTGCTTAAGAACTGTGCTGTAAACAGTCTTGCAAACTTCGCACCCATTCTGGTTAGCGACCTTCCCTAGTTCCCAGGGGGGACGGGGTTCTTAGGTAATTTTGGCTGGGTATGTGCTGGTCTCTCAGAACCCCAATCCTATTATAGTCTATTCTGTGGCCAAATATAGACCCTATCTTAGTCACTTGTGGGTAAATGTAATTGGTGGTACAGTTGTGACATTGACACAACTACTGTTGAAGGACTGTCCACTAATGCCTATATTAATGCTGGAAAATGTCAAAGGCATGTGTAATGACACAGTGATGGCGTTAATTCTGAAAGACACAGAAACCATGCTTGATATGTTACATGAAATCAACCAACATGCAATGACAGATCCTTCAATGTGTACGATTTACCTGTGAAGCAGTCTGTTAATGATAACCATATCCTTACTTCAGATGCCCATACTGATCCTTCATCAGAACACGACCACACCAGTTTGCTGGAGAGAAACCTTTATTCATTCAATCTGTTAATCGATCCTGTGAAAGGAGATGGTGATTGCACTTTGAAAAGTATCATAAAGCAACTGCATAACATGTTGGAGTGGAATGATGCGAATACAAAGCCCACTGAAGACCATGAGGATGATGTCTTTACCTTGCGTCAGCTATTTTGTGGATAACGTCCAGTCAAATGAGTATTATCAGATGCTACTTGAAATTCAAAATAACTAAATACAGAAACCGAGCGATTTCGGGAACAAGCAACGTTTTCAGGGGAAGTTGGTGACCTGGTAATGAAAGTTTGCTCTGACCTCCTTTAAATTCCAATACTTGTCGTCACAAGCATGCCAAGCTACTCATACGTTCTGTTCATTCCTCAACAAGTTGTTGCCACAAGCACATACATTGCATTCAATGCAAGGTCAATACTACTATGAATTAAACAGTCAGTAAAGCGGAAACTATACTAGAAGGCATCCTTGGAATGGAGCAAAATTCTGCCCGTAATGTTGGTCCTTTGTTTAAAGAAAGTAAAACAACATCCTCGCACGGAGTACCCAGCCCCCTCCCTCGGCGTGGCCCCTCAATATAGCCATCCTCGGAGACCCAGGGGCAGATAGTCGGGACGGGACAAAGATTCGGGACGAGCGAAAGTTTACAAGACAATCGGGAGAGCCCCTGGGAACATTTCTTTATCGGACTAGTTCCAGAAGCCATTGAAATACAGTTTCCTGATTGGGCGGAAATTTTCTGGCAAGGAATTTTTTTTCTGCCCAATCGGGGATCAGCTTATATATCGCACACCTTTCGTGACTTCTTATACCAAGGGTCAAACGTTCAATCTGCTGTCAGCCATATTTTCGATCGCTGTATCGACACTTCGAGGAAAGTAATAGTGGAAAGGGGCCCACAAAACTCAGATATCAACAAATTCAACTTCCACTCAAGCAAAAATCACTTGTAAGGAACTAGAAAAATCAAGATGAAGACCGATCGCAGGTATCGTAAACTTCACGCGAAGAATTGTTGACAGCTCGGCCACAATTGTTGTTGTTTGGATGAGCTTTTGTTTTTATCTGGTGTACTCACGGCAGTGGGCCGCTCCTGAAACTTTTCAGAGCGATGGAATTTCTGTTGCACAGGCCAGGCAAGTTTACCGATCGGGCGAGTGAAACACAGCCGTTGAATTTTGTTTTGCTCACGAAATCGAACCGTCCACTGCTTACAATCGACTCGAAGTCGCGTCTCAGCTCAGCCCAGCTCAATTTCGAGAGAGACCTAGAAATGGCCTGAGAAAATCCAGTTTAAAATAATTTACCTGTAGTCGTGGTTGTCTCTCCATCCACTTATATTATGACAATCATGAAAGACCAGGTTAAGTGGTTAAGGTCATTGGGCTTGAAGACTGCTTTTCTGTGAAAAAGTACGGAGGCCAAAATCACAAACCAATTTATCAGATCACAATCAGTTTCCCAATACTCTGACATTCTCTTGCAAACAGATGCCATTTTGACGTTGATGTGAGTTCAGGTTATGCTTTTGAAATAGGTGATTACCTTGGTTATACATAAGACTCGAATAGGAACTACTCCAGTGTTTTGGAGGGAAAGGAATGGAAAATGGCATGTGTTATGTATTGGTAGAGTTAGCATAATTCTTGAGACCTTAGTAGATTTGTGGCAGATGTTTTGCATGGTAATTGGGGTACGGTATTGACCTGATACCTTTTGTAGCATTACAGGGCTTTCATAGCTCCTAAGAAATAGGCTCACAACTCTTCACAATTGATTCTGTGGGACGTAAAAGAACCCACACACTGCTCAAAAAGAGTAGGGGACGTAGTTCCTGGTGTGGTGGTCTATCTCTAATCTGATGGTTAAATGCTTGGAGATATTAGGTGCACAAGCTACTCTAAAAGCCGAGGGTAAATAAAGTGATGTATGCATTAGGCAGTGTGATATGGTATTGCTGAACATCTTGTGCAGTGCACTTACTATGATTAGCCTATTACAGGTTAGCCTCCTTCGCAGCCGTTGTTTGTCTCGGTCCTATTCTCCCTCCCCACCAATGTCTGCTGAACCGAGCCGAACATTCCATTCCCATTGTGTCTGAGTATCCAATCAGGAGGGAGAATAGAACAGACAAAAACAACGGCCGTGAAGAGGCCATGGTAACTTAGCCACCGAAATTTAAAAGCTGCGATGTGATTTGTCAGTTCCTGGAATGGAATGTCCGGCACGGTTCAGCAGACGTTGGTGGGGAGGGAGAATAGGACAGACACAAACAACAGCTGTAAAGGAGGGTAATTACAGGTGTTTCAGTGAATGATGATGGTAAACTGACTTGTGTTTCAGGAAATTGTTTGTATTTTGAGAAACTGTTTTGTGTTATGGGAACCTGATTTTTGTTTCGGTAAACTGATTTGTGATTGACCTTTTTGGGCCGCTGTAGAAAGGCAAAGTGAAAAACCAACAGATAACAGATGGACAATTAAATTTTAAGAATAATTTTAAATCTTTTTGAACCCCCCTCTGAAACTGAGGGTGTAATTTTACCTTGGGTATACTCATTGGAAATTTCATTTAGTTCAAGTTAGGCTTCTCCTGAAGTGCTGGCAACTGGCCAAAAAGTGGCTTCTTCAAACTTTGAGCCACCTGCTTTTCAATGAAAAGTTTCCAACGTTTTTTGAAGGCTGTTTAAATTCTCATAAAAAAGCCACCTTCAGTTAGATGCCAGTCAGCTACTCTAAAACCTAATAACAACTCTGAGGCCATAAGACTTGCGACAAATAATCACTACAATATCCAAACAGATTACATTGGAAACTTGAATTTAAAGTTACATCTTACTATCAAGAAAACTTCTGAACAAACAAAAAATAAATGAAATAACAATCCCTTCTAGTGTTATTTTGTTATTTTATTGATTTTTTTTTGTTTCCACTTTATCTAAAAGGGGATATCTTACTGAGAAGCTACTAAATGTTCTCGTTTGAGTGACCATGTTAACATATTTTGTAATTGTATTCAGGTTATGGGTATGGTTTGTGTGTAGTGTTCTTTAATTTGCTAATTCTTTAATTGCTAATTGTGTTGTACTGTACATGCAAGATGAATGGTAATTTGCACAAACATGGAAAGCTTGTGCAAATTACCATGCATCTTGCATGTACAGTACAACACAATTAGCAATTATCACAACTGCAAGCCAATCTGCATAGTTTTATGCACACCTTGGGAAGAAAAGCATATTGGCCAACAGATACCAGTCAAAAATATGAAAACCAAAGCATCTTTCTCTAAGGCCTTTTCGTGGTCTAGCTCGAAATTGAGCTGAAACGGTCGATTGCAAGGTTCTATTTCGTGTGCAAAATATTAAACCGTTGAGCTGCGTGCTTGTCGCCCGATCAGCAAACTTGTCTGGCCCGTGCAACAGAAATTTCATCACCCCGAAGAGTTTCAGGATTGGCCCACTGCCCATACGTAAACCAGAGAAAAAAACCCAAACCAAACAACAATTATCCTAACCAGAGAAAGAGACCGAGTTACAAGCTGTTCGTCGCGTGAAGTTTACGATGCCTGCTGTTGGTCTTCATCTTGATTTTTCTAGTTCCTTACAAGTGATTGTTGCTTGAGTTCAATTTTAATTTGTGGATTTCTGGGTTTTGGGGGTCCCTTGCCACCAAAATGTTCCTCGTAGGATAAATCTGTCGAACGAACGAGACAAGTGGAACCACTAAAAACATGGTCGACAGCAGATTGACCGCTTACTTGTTGGTGTAAGGAGTCACGAAAGGAGTGCGATATATAAGCTGATCGCCGATTGGGCAGAAAAAAATTCCTTGCCAGAAAATTTCCACCCAATCACGAAGCTGGGTTTCAATAGCTTCTGGAATGAGTCCGATAAAGAAATGTTCCCAGGGGCTCTCCTGTCCATCTTGTAAACTTTCGCTCCTCCTGAATCTTCGTCCCAACCCGACTCTCTGCCCCTGGGTCTCCGAGGATGCAATGTAGCCAGATCACATGAAAAACGTATTTTCCTTTTTTACAATCCAGTTATTATCATTTTTCCCATTTAATGTAGGTATGGAGCTATCTCCTGACAATAAAACAGAAGGGTATTCTTGTGGCAAAAACAATGCTGACACAGTGTGGCATGCCTCCCCAGGAGTCGCTGCCCTTGTGTTCAAATGTTTTGAATCGTTATCCTACTCTTTATTTTTGTCCAGATGTCATCGTTTCGTTTCAACTGTGGGCTTTAACAATGAAGACAACCGTTATCAGTCCAACAATTAAGGAAATCCATTAAAGATAAGCTTGTAAATGGGTATTTAAGAGTTGTCTAACGTCTTAAGGTCGCTGCAAATACACAGCATTAGCGAACAACTTGCATTTTGGCTGAGCTACAAAAGAAGCGTGGTACACTTGCAAGTTGCCATTGTACATTGGTGACGTTTCAAAGGTGAGATTAACTTTTAAAGACCAAACTAAATAGTTTTCTCCGTAGGTGACGTTAAATTTAAAACAGGAGACTAAATAGTTTTGTCCCTCCCCTGCCATTCTGCCTTTTATTTGGACTAAAGTTGAACATCACCAAACTGTCTTTTTAAGTCGTGATTATACGCAAGCAGCTTCTAGCGTTTTATCACGAGATTGGCCAGTCTCTAGATAAGGGCCTGCAGTCGGACATTGTGTATTTGGATCTCGCAAAGGCTTTCGATAGTGTCTCCCATGAAAGGTTGCTTCTGAAACTCTCCCAATACAGAGTCAGCGGGAAACTTCTGGTTCCAAAAGGACCTGGAGCGATAATTGGCACCTAAAGTTTAACACCTCTAAATGTGAGGTACTAACTGTCACACGTAAGCGCCACCCATTTCGCTACAATTGCAAGTTGAACGACAACTCACTTAAACACGTCATTCAAGTAAAAGACTTCGGAGTGACTATCTCGCCGGACCTCACATGGGATACTCACATTAACACTATCTTAGCTAAGGCCAATAGGATGCTCGCATTTTTGCGCCGCAATAGTGTTATGTCATTCACAATAGACCATAGGATATTACTATATCTCACGTTTGGAAAACCATATATTGGCTATGCTAGCGAGGTATTGGCTCCCAGTACGATCGGTAGTATAACAAAAATAGAGAGTCTTCAACGCAGGGCAACAAAATTCATCTTAAACACGCACTGGCAAGAGGATATTTCTTATCATGAGCGCCTTTCTCGCCTAAATCTGCTACTGTTAACATACTGGAGTGAAGTGAAAGACTTAATTTTCTATTTCAAGTGTCGTGCTGGCCACTACACCTTACCCATAGCTGATTATGTCAAGCCTAAAGGCACTCGTCTCACTCACCATAGCTCTGATCAAGACATACAAATTCCCAAGTGCCGTACAAAGCTTTTTCAATTTAGTTACTTTAATCGTATTGCTAAACTCTGGAATACGTTACCTGTATCCACTCGTACTCTTAGTTCTCTTAATCAGTTTAAATCTCACGTACTCCAACGCTACTCGGCTGCTTTTCGTACAAACTATGACGTCACTAACTTTAACACCTGGAAGTCGATCTGCAGTAGGTCACGTAATCTTGTATTAGCTGGTAATTGCTGCTATGAAGACTTTTTATTGGCTGCGGGAGGGATTCATTCTTATCGTTTTTACAAATGCGATTTTTATACTTTTTATAATCTTTAATGTTTACATAGTTAGTATTTGTGTATTTTCTGTAAGGGCACACTTAATTTGGAGCCTCGCTCTGTTGTGTGTCCGGGACCTTCATCCTTCATTTTTTTTGTGTGTCTTGTTCAAATGTATTTTGAATTTGTATTTTGTAAGCATGGTGAAAGCGAATACATAAATAAATAAATAAATAAATAAATAAATAAGCGCAATGAACAACTTATAGCTGTCTGTTGAAAGACGGTAAATTTTGTTGTAAACTCCCTGGGTAACCTGACCATTTTAGCACATGCACATGCTTAGCTTTGGTTTCAAAATGGCTGCCATGTTTGTCACAGTACAGTGAGTCAGTTCAAGATAGCAGTGGGTCGTTCTCAGAAGGAAAACGGCTTTTTAAAACTGTAAATCAAAAGAGCAAAGTTCTAAGGATCACCCCACAGCTTAAACAGTGGAAATCACTCAGTTAATAGCGAATAAATGCCTCTTAGAGGACAGATTATGGTTTTGGCGTTCCAGGAATCACTGCGAATCATCACAAGAATTGTTGACTTTCTTGGAAATATTTTAGCCCTTCTGGGAATCCACCCTGCAAAAAACTTGCAAGTTTGAATGTGAATTTTTTACCGTGCAGTATCTTTAATTGACCAATTCGTTGCATTCCAAGGAACTTTGGCAAAATTTTGTAATATAGTCAATAAATTGTGCTTCAAAGTGACTCGAAATTCACTGACTTGCTTCACTATCACGTAGATTTCCCAGAGGTGAAAACTGAACGCGTTTTTTTAGGCAGATGGAGCATTCTCGTTTCATTTAAGAAAGATTATTGACTGTTTTTCTGAGTGTGTTAATTCACGGAATTTCACAATCACTCAATCTAAGAAAACAAAGTGAAATCCTCGTATTCGCCCATTTGACAGCAAGATCAAATTTTGCTGCAAATGTTTTTAATTTTTTTTTACTTTCATGTTTTTTTTTTGGGGGGGGGGAAGTTTTGCCAAGAAGTGTATTTTACTTGAAAATTACGAAAGTTGTAAGTTGTTTGTTTGCATAGCACCCATGAAGAGTTCATGGAATGTTTTCAAAACTCTGACACACCAAGTGGTGATTTCCAAACTGTTAAAATTCTTGCAAAGGATAATATCAAGAAATGCCAAAACAACTTTTCACTCCTGATGTTGATACTACAAACAAGGAGAATGATGACATTGATGGCTGGTGTGTAGTTGTTGAATGCCCTTCAGGGGTTACAGATTCAGTGTTGCAGCAACCAGATCTAGGAGAAAATTCAGACAGAATTGTTTTTTGCACCAGGAGGAAACAGATCATGTTTCAGCTGTCACTTAACTTTAACAGACCTCATTCTAAGCTACACAGTCAAGATTTTGGCCAATTCTTACCTATCCACCATCACAAACCTCTAGCTACTCTAACACCACATTCACGACTTGGCTCAGAGAGCTCTTAGATTTTACACATGTGAAAAGTCACTGTTCCATTTCGCAGAAAATCTTCACCGACGTTGTAAAACTTTTCACTATTCCATGCAATGGCAAATCCTACTTCAATCATTATCGCTCTCCCCACAAAATATATACATGCAACTATACAAGAGTATACAGAGGTATACATTGCATAAACATGGGCAGCTATATATACTATCACAAAGTGGAATCCATTGAAATCAAGCAGGCGTAATAGTAAACACCTTAGCATGGTCTTTACTACTACAAATTTGTTTCTCCTGTCTGGCTCATTGTAATTTTTTAAAGCAAGACTGTGATAACTCTGTTGTTACTGTAAGTTGCTTTCAGAGACTTTGCTGCTATAGCATAATTATTTTTTATTATTGTTATTCATAAAATTCGCCCTGAGGCAGGTGGGCATCCAATAGAACACTAGGCCCCTGCTAGGTAAACCCACCACCTAACCATCCCCTAAAAAAGGTGATACCCATTCCCTGGTACCTCAATAAAAATAATAAAGAAAACCAAAAGAAAAGAAATATTCAGAAGAAAAAAAAGTTAACAAGAACAACGTATAACACTATTGGCAAGGCGACACTTTGGAAAGACTAATTTATAAGAACGAATGTCATTATCCTATATGTATGAATTAATTAATAAACTCTTTCAATTGGCAGTGGTTTCGCATAAAGGTTCACACAGATATCACACAGAAAGCACACAAGGAAGTAATGGGCAAAATTCTGGTGGCAGGGAAGCACTTAAATCTAGGGGTAAGGGGACCAGGACAGAAGCTCTCCTGGGGGGAGACAAGTTTGAGTGGTACCGGGGGTAACCACCCTGGACAGGAGTCCCGATCGGTCTCCGGGAGTGAGGCCAATATCCCTTAGTACTAGGAACTAAGGGGAACCAGGAGGGGTGGCCCTCCTGGGTGGAGTACAGATCAGGTGGGACCGGGGGTCCACACCCTGGAGTGGATATTTTTTCCGGACCTGTCTTCAAGGGCTAAGCCTTACTGTGGGGTAAAGTGCAGCCAGGGGTTGCACTTCCCTGCCACAGATTGTGGAGCATGCGGAGACAGGGGACACAAGCCCACCACAGTACAAGGCGAGTAAGGTAGGGCTCTGCAAGTGAAGGGAGCCGTACTTTCCGCTCCTATGATACTATGCAAAAAATATTTCGACGAAAGTTTCCGAAGACACTAGCTGTCTTAATATTAGCTAGGGAATAGTATTAGCTAAAAGTCTAGGTACTCTTAAAATGGTAGATTTAGGTGTTCTGATGTAGCGTTCGTAGCAGTCTGAGCTCCAGCGCCCTAAAGTTTTAATAAGCCAGGGTGGAAGGTCAGCTTCAGCTGCTGTTGTGCAGCTCCAATTCGGAAACTGTGGTAGTAGAAGTTGTCGGCAGGGAGACCACAGTGTTGGAGAATTGATCTCAGCTCTGTTGTGAGGTTGCTCCGTGTAAGCCATTGACCAGGTTGGACAAAGGAGAACAGAGGGCCGCTTGATGGTGGCTGGGCTTGAAGGAGATAGTTTTTCATGGCCATCACGGAACAGATAAGTGACGAGGAATTTGCTATAGTGATTGTGTGGCCCTGCCTAAAGGAGTCCGTTTTAGATTGTTTGATGTGAACTAGCATGTGGCTGGGTGAGAGGGAGTCGGGGACCAGTTTGATGTCATTGGAAATGAGATGGACTCAGGGGTCGAATGGGGCAGTGCAAGTGAATTTGCTGGATCTTAGAAACCCGAAAAAAGCTAAGGTGAAAGCAGCCCAAAGCATGACATGATCCAGATTACTGGAATGTTCAGGCTTAAGGTAGGAGTGAATGGAATGGAAAACTTTAAGAGTAATGGGAAAATGGTCAAGCTGCTTAGTAGGAGTGAGGCGCTTAATGCCTGTCAGGACTTTTTGTAACCTATGCATGTCACTGAGCTTAAGAGGAAAGTTCAGCTCTCGATGAAGGTCCTGCACTGCCACTAAGTACAGCTTGACTGTTCCATAGGATACTGTGTTGGCTAAATGAGATGCGGAAAACATCAGAGTAATTTCAGAGGCTGGTAGGAGGGGGTTGGAGGGGCCTACTAATCCATTCACGAGGGTAAAGGTGAGGAAGTGTTTGACACCAACTTGATAGGTGCGTCGGGTGGAAGGGGCAAGGGAAGCGTGAAGGTATCCCTGCACGGAACCTTTCAGATGTTCATCACTGATGGATGGATGGAGGAGGCTGTGGGGGAGGCTGTGGGAGAGGCTGAGGGGGCCAGGGTACGGAAGCGGTCCATCTGAAAATGGGAAAGGGAGCCAGCAATAGAACTGTCTAAGCCCGGGATGTGAGAGGCTGTGAATGAAAAGTTGTGTGTGAGCGTTTGAAGGGTGATTGCTCGAACAAGGTCCATTACCCGGGGGACTTGGAGTGTTTAGAGTTTATGATGGCAACCACTGACTTGTTGTCACACCACATGCGGATCCGTTTAGCCAACCAGCGGTGACCCCATAAAAGACAGGCCAAGTATATGGGAAAGAGCTCCTGCCATTCAATGCTGATACCCCTTTTGGGACTGACTGTGTGGTGAGGTAGCCAGTGGCCCTGTAACCAATCACCTACTAAGAAACCCCCATAGCCAAGGGAACCAGAAGCATCAGTGTATAACTGAAGGTCCGGAGGAGAGGTGGGCTGGGTATCCAAAAAGAGAGAGACCCCATTCCAATTTTGGAGGAAGTGTTGCCACATATTAATGTCCTTACGGAAACCTGAATTAAGGCGAATGTGCCATTGGGGAAACTTGATACCCTTCGTAAGGTGGATAATGCGTTCCAAGAAGGGGCGGCCAGGAACAATAACTTTACAAGCGAATTGAAGGGTGCCAATCAGAGACTAGAGCTCGTGTAGGGTAGCAGATTTCCGATTAGCCCAGTAACCGAGGGCTTCCTGAATGCGGGTGAGTTTATCTACCGGGAGACGGGCTTCCATTTTAGTGGAATCTAATAGGAGACCCATAAATTCAAGGCATGTACATGCAGGGAAGGTTTTCCCAGGAGCTATGGGGATATTCAGATCTGTAAAAAGGTGGAAAATTTGGCATAGAGCAGTTATGCATTTAGATTGGGGAGGGGAGTTAGCGAAAAAGAAATCATCTAGTATGTGAATAACCTTGGGAATGGTAAGTTTAGTTGGAATGATCCACTCAAGGGCAGACCAGAATTCATCAAAAAGAAAGGGGGCAGACCTAAGACCGAATGGGAGGACCATATCAAAGAAATAGAGCCCCTCCCATTTCATACCCAGGAGTTCCCAATCTGAGGGATGGACAGGAACATTGCGAAATGCTGATTTTATATCAAGTTTGGACATAAAGCATCCTGGCCTGAGATCCTGAAGTATGGCAATTGCATGGTCCACCTTAATATATTGCAAACAATAGGACTCGGGGGGATGTGGGCATTGTCACTGGTGGGCCGGTATTTGGGATACGAGAGGTGGAATATGGTACGCCATTCTGAGGAGTGTTTCTTGGGGATGACCCCAATGGGGTATACCTGCAGGTTTGAGAAGGGAGGGGTGCAGAACGGCCCAGCTGTGCGGCCCAAAGTAACCTCTTTTAGCATGTTTTTGTCAATAACTGATGGGTTGATCTTTGCACAGGGAAGGTTCGGGTATTCCTTGGGGGCCCTTGGGCCGGAATAGCTGATCTGAAAGCCCTGAGAAAACAATTTGAGAAGATGGTTAACTGTTGTTTGATCGGGATGGCCCTGAAGGTAGGATGTGAGTTTGTCAATGTCAATGGGGGTGGGAGGGATGAGTTGGGAGAGGTACTTAGGAGTGTCCTCAGGAGGAATTGCTAGAGATTGAAGATGATTTAGGTCGGTAATCTCTGTGGCGGGTGAGTTTAACATGGTCTTCCCCAGAGTGGGCTGCTGAGCATCCGGGCTGGTTACACCTGTGTTGGTAGGGGCATGGGGTGCGAGCACAAGGTGGCTTTGTTAAAGTTGTAGCACAGGTCGGACTGGGTGGAGGCATCCCGAGACCTACGGGGAGATAAAGGGCAGGCATCAGAGAGATGGTCAGTGCTGCCACAGGATCGCCATCCAGATTTAGGGAGGCCCGTAAAGGTATCAAGGTAGAGCTGGACGTCCCGTTCCCCCCACTTAACAGAAAGGTTATGGGAGGCACGCCTGCAGAACTCCACATCAAGCCATCCTGGGAAAT
>JAEMWC010000017.1:1745000-1782500 GCA_016490735.1 Pachyseris speciosa | reverse complement strand
AATCTCTCTAGTTTTTTCAGCTTTGTACCGTTTTAATCAAAACACAAGTGTCGACCTTTTTTGTGTGGCTATCTTGATTGACAGCTGCCAAACAATGGCGCAAAGCTCAGACCAGAATCGTTGCATTCAGCTGCTCTTGTCTTCTGTAGTTCTAAGGATGTTGAACTGTGTTATGATGAAGATGAATGAAAGTGATAAGGCTTAGGTCTTCGACTTTAACAGTGGGAAACCAACTACGATTTTCAAACTTGATGTAAATCTACGGATTTACATTTGTAGTGACGAAGGAGTGATAATTATACCAACAGAAACAGGGTTTTCCATCGTAGTCTGAGAGAGCAATGCCAGATGTCTAGTACGCAAACGTTGCAGCAAACGAGCTTCACCTCCAGCTTAACAAAGGTTCAATCAAGATCCTGAAGAAGTCACTTGTAGTAGTGGATGTTGTAACATCTGGTGCAGTAAACGAGAACATTCAAGTTCATCTGAGATTGACCAAAGAAACCACGTCAGTGGATGAAACTTTTGTGTTAAGGGGAGAGAAGAGGAACTTCAACAATGTGGTTCAAAATTTTCTCAACCATAAAAAGAGCGAGTACATACTGGCCAAAGCCTTTAAGGAGGCTAAAAACCAACTCAAAATAGCACAAAGGAAGAAAGGAACAAAGTTGAAAAAGTTGAGCAAAGATTTGGCTAAAAAAAGAGAAATGGAAAGACAGCTGGAATCGTTACAATTCTCAACCTTCTTTAATTGTTATCTCTCGTAAACCTTGCTCTTGTATCCAATTACTTGGCTAGGCATGGTTATGGTCCAGGTTGCCCATCTCTTGATCAACTTTTTCTGTAATTTTCAGTGGCAGTTGGTTTTTGTGGGCTCGCCCCCTCAGGTTACAAGGGTGATAGCTTTTGCATTACTGCTGCCTCACATGCTGCAGATCAGGCGTTTTCTGATGCCCAGGTTCTCTTACTGGGGCGTTGGAAATCCAGTGTCTTTCAGAAATACAAAGGGCTGCCTAGACTTTTGTTGTTAACATAATCTGCTTGTCAGATGGGCCTTGGGGTAAAGTTAGCATGAGCAGCTGTATTGTCGGGCCCCTCTGTTCAGTCTTCTCGCTATCATAACATGGTGTTGGTTGGCGTAGTACTTGTGGTGCAGTTAGCATGGTCAGCTGTATTCTTGAGCTGGTCAGGTGGGCCTTGGGGTACGGTTAGCTTGGACAGCTGTGTTCTCAGGCCCCTCTTTCCAGTCCTATACTCTCGTGTTGGCATTGCTGTTATGTTTCACTTTGCATGGGTGGCGGTTTCCACCTTGTAATCTAGTATTTGTTCGTCCTTAATAAACTAGCGTTTGTTCCTGTGCATATCTGAGTTTTGCAAATTCTCCCTAACATTTTTTTCTGAGGGGCTATTTTGCTTTGGTTTCTTCATTAATTGTTTTAGCCTCATAGTGTTTATGGTGCTACCGCCATTTCGTTTTTGCTACTGCACTTGCCTGTCTGTCCTATGCTTGTGGCGTTTAGGCTTTGGTAGATTGTGCTACAGTGTAGCATAATTTTAAGCATAATTTAGAAAAACGAGCATTATTTTAAGCTTTTATTTCAGTTTAGCACTGCTAGCTTAATCCGAGCTTTTATGCGTTGAAAACAAAAAAACCATCATAGTTCTAGAATAATTCAGTTTGTATTTTACTTCTGTATTGTTTTTGGAAAATATTCAGGTCTGTGCAAACGCCCATGCCTATATGGTCCGGCAGACTCCAGGTCACCCTGTGCATATCTGAGAGACTGAGACTCTCCTCAGGCCACCACGCTTATGGTTCGGCGGCTCAGCCCCTCAGGTCTCAGCTCAAAGATGGTGTTGTCCTCAAGTACATCCGTTTCCAGCACTTCCAGCACTTCCAGCCTTTCAGCACTTTAAGTGCCGTACCGAGAGCTTCAATCTCTAGAGAACGTGTTGTTAAAAGTAATACTGGAAAGTACAAGGAAAGAGGTAACTCAGATCCAAAGAACATGAGTCTTCTTGATCAAATCGAAGAATTCCCAGGGAGGTTGAAAACTGTTAAAATCTAAGTAGCATAATTTCAGTGACAGAGCATAATTTTCAGAAAGTAGCATAATTTTGGCATAATTTCTAAAAAATATGAGCACTGCTAAAAAGCATAATATGCTTTTTTTCGGGCACAATCTACCAAAGCCTAGTGGCGTTTTCAGTGCCCTCACCTTTACTGGGCCAAGGGCCCGTTTCATGAGACTCCCGGTATTTACTGCGCCCTTTAAGCTGTTTTGTTTTCAATTTCAGATGGGAGTTTTAAAAGTTTTGAAAACTTTTCAGTAAAGTTATCAGCTAAAGAAACAAAATGGACTTCATTAGAGGACAGAACACGCCGTACTTTTTGCGAGATTTTGATTTCAAACTACGGTTTCGGGACCGTTAAGTTACCTGGACTTTCGAGAAACAGGCCCGAGCATATAAATTAATAATTTAATGAAATTTCAGATTGTAGTAAAAGCGGCTGTGGGACTTCGTCCATAGCCATGTAAGTCCAAACTCTCTTATTCCCATTCATTGCACAGGAAACGGACCTCAGGCAAGGCAGTTTCTCTAGGGGGAATAGATTTAAGGTTTGAGAGGGAAGGCACAAAATAAAATATTTGCATGGAAATAGGGTTTTTATGCCTTTACTCTGTGTGATTTGTAAGTAAGAGCAGTCCTTGACCTTGGAAAGGCGTTTATTGTAATTGAAGGAACCCCCTTTAGTATTCTTGGGTCATGTGACTATTCATTCCATGTGCCAGCTTGTCATTCGTCTCACGTCTTACACCAATGAAGACATATTTTGTTGCTCCCTCGTCCTCATCAGGTCTTGTGCACTTTCAGTTGTTAGTTTGTGTTTAGTTGCGTTTTCAGTGCCCTCACTTCTACTGGGCCAGTATACAAATTTGTTAAGTATCTTTCAAAGTTGTCGTCTTGCCTCGGAGAAGCATCAGAGCTTGTGAAAAAGATTTTAGATGCAGAGACTGCTAGCTCTGAGACATCCCGGCCTGAAACTTCAAGTTCTAGTGGAAACCGAGTGTTTTCAGCATTGCAAAGAGCGAGGTCAATGCTAAACTCATCACAATCACGTGCATCTGGTCTTGGCAAGCGGTTCAATAAGCATGAGCGCTTATGAGCTACCAGGACAGCGAATGACCAAGGACAGAGGGAAATGGCTAAGAAGGAAGACTTGAAAGTGTTCGAGTTCGTGTTACTGTCGTTGGGCGACGAGGACGAAGATGAGTGGATGATATCTGACAATAAGATCATGCTTCACGGACTTATTCAACTCTCTCCTGAATCTTCTAAGAGGGATAGTCGAAGAAAATTAGGCGAAGTAACGAGGGTGAAATTCCCTACTGTTGCAGACTCTGACTTTGTTTTTCTAGGAGCCATTAGAAGAAAGCTGTCGATTCCAGTGACCTGTGATTCATTTGCATACAAGCAACTGAAAGTTGTGGCTGGCCAAGGGGCCATTTATGTCAAGCTTAAACCAGGTTTTGAATGCCTGTTAGAAAACAACGTCAGCAGTGATGATGGTAAGCGATGTTGTTGTTGACAATAGTCCTGTTAGGAAGTTGACAGAAAATACATGTACATTTATGCATTGTAATGAGGGGGTGGTATCTTATGATTAGCAATATGAATTCCTTCTGTCCCCTAAATGCTTTCACTTGAAACTGGGGAAGAGTTTCTTTCGGTCAACCGCTGTACAATAAATCGTTGAACGAAAATAAATCGCGTTGAATGAAATAACAAGTGTTGAACGCAAATGTGCTCTTGAAATCAAAAAAGAAAGGTTGAACCGAAGCAATTGCATTCAAGGATACCAAAGTGTATTGAATGCAAAAAGCGTTGAATGTGAAATCGGGAGTTGAACCAAAAAAAAGTGTTGAATGTAAAATCGAAAGTTGAACCAAAATAATGGTTGAATGCAAAATCAGAGGTTGAACCAAAATAAATTATATTGAACATAAATTTATGTGTTGAATTGGAACTAAAATAGACTATTTGAATTGAAATACCCATTTATTGAATATTGCTACAATTGGCTTGCTATACTATTGTTTGAAAGCAATGACACTTCGATCTTATCTGTAACAAACATGTGTCAAACGCAGGCGATGACATGTATTTGCAGTTGTATTTAGTATAATATTTTTATTTCTGTGAGACCCCTGCCCTGGTAGCTACAATTTAATGAGTGGACGAATAAAGCTTGTAATGACTCACTAATAGTAACCTGATTTGGTGACCACTGTAAACAGGGTAAAAATAATGAAATTGTGGATTCAGGAAGTCTAAAGGGTGACTGCGTACGTTATATACTGGTGACAACTTTATACAGGTCAACTTAACAGTAAATATAAGGCACGATTTTTGGGAAGTTGTACAATGACCGTTATTATACAGGGTGACCGCTACAGTATTGTGCAAAAGTAATGCGAACAAAATTTGACGAATTTCGCGAACATTCGACGATAATTTGCAAAATTTCATTTGGACCGACTTTTCGACGATATTTCGGGAGTCCTATTGTTTGAACGACAACGATATTTCGCGGAACTCTGCGATAGTTCCAGCGAAATTTCACGGCACTCTGCGATAGTCCGAGCGAAATTTCGCGGCACTCCCCGATAGTTCAAGCGAAATTTCGTGGCACTTAGCAATATTTCGAGCGAATTTTCGTTTGTATCCAGTGATTTTTCGCTTGCTGTAAATGATACATTTATTATCGTTTCGTTCTATCTCCCTCCCATCAAAAACATGACATGTAAACATTAACACGTGCCAAGCAAATTCTAAAATGTATATGTTTACACCTCCAATTAAAGGTTTCACATTCTTGAAATGAAACTTACCTGTTCATGGTCTGCTTTAGAAAGTAAAACTGAAACACACTACACACTTGCATGAGTTCCAGCGACATTAAACGTATTTTCTTCAAGACAAAAACACGGCTTTGTCACACTCAATATGGCCATGTCAGTTCTCGCCTGATTCAGTCTCCATACAGTCTCGAATCCTGTACAAGCCTGAATTGTCTAGTTTTTCCAGGCTTTACTTACACTATTGCTAAAGTACTGTTCATAACCGCGATGATCACACACATATTGATTGAAAACCATTTGTTATATTGAGGTTTAGCGTGCAAGTAATACGAATCCCGTCAGATCGAACGTGACTTTTCAAATGTGTCGCACATGTAATTTGAAAAGTATTATAGCTTTATGCAAACAAGTTGTTTCCTGAAAAGTTTGGACATTTGACATTAACAATCTCAGTCACTGCAATCTTCTCAGGAACTCCTTTCATTTCGTTAGCATTACACAAGTATAAGAGATTTATGGTCAAGGAATTTACATTTTAAATTTAGAAACCACTTTCCGTCCACTGAATTGTTTGTTGACTCCTTGGTGAAACAACCGCAAGTCGTTTTGTTTACTATTTTACAGCACTTTCCACTTCATCCTAATTATTATATTTCTAAACCAGGCATGTTGGCCACCTTGTGACAATATTTAGGGGGGAAATTAGGGATTTTTTCCCTGAAAAGTAGGGATTTTTAGGGATAAATGGTTAAAAAGTAGGGCTATTTTAGGGCTTTTATTTAGGAGAGAATGAAGAATTCAGCTTACCTTTCTATCACTGTTTTCCAAACAGAAAGATACTTACTCAAATGAAATACTGGTTTATAGCATTAACGACTTAGACAGGAGAGGGATTGTGCACATCACGTCTTGAAAATGCTTAGCATGGATCCAACATCATTGAAAGTTGAAGCCTCTGGCACCACAGTGAGCTAAAATATAAAATTTATTTGTTCAATGTAAGTACATGAGTTCATACAAGGTACAATGGTACTAACTCTCAGGACATCTGCCCTGGTTTATACAGGGTGTCCGTATCCCATTGCAATGCATGACTCAAGGAGCGTCAACTATATATTAAAACAACAATATACAACAACAACAACAAGAATACAAGTTTGAATTTCTGAAGCACATAAACATTGCCAAACAAAACTAGCTACCTCGAAAAGTACTAGAAATGTAACGCAAGGAGATGACTGTGTTATCATAACTAATCAGTGACTGTGATTAAGACTCCAGAGATTAAACGACACACCAAGGCACAATCAGCTACTGAATAGTCAACAGAAACAATAAGCCTAATGCTTTGCATTATCAATCATTTTCATGCGTTTGCTGTCAAGGGATACTCTCCTTTTCTGAAGAAGTATGGTGATAGAACAACAGCAAGTGAAAAACTAGTCAACCGTGTACATTCTCTGTGGGAGTTAGAAACATGTAACATTTTCTTCATCTAAAATCTCAACTTTCTAACTCTTAGAGAGGATGCCATGGTTAAGTGCTACAAATCTGTAACTTGAACATTTACATATGTTCAAGTAAGATGAGCACAACTTTGCTCCCTCAAATTCTATCATTGGGAAAATTACATTAAATACCAGGATAAAACAAAGTTACTCACCTGGGATTGATAGAAGTTGAAGGATCCTCCCATGCTTCATAATTCCACACCGACCAGGCAGGGCAAATGTTGAACCCACGCCAAGCACTTTCAATGACATCAGTTGCGCTCAACCATCATAGAAAGGAAAAAGTAGGAATATTTAGGGGAGAATTGAAAAAAGGCTGAAAAAGTAGGGTTTTTTAGGGCAAGTGAAAATATTTAGGGATTTTTAGGAATTTTAGGGCCACCAACATGCCTGCTAAACTTTAAGAAACTGAACATGGACTATTCTCAATCAGAGGTTATATTTTTATCTCGTTAGCATCACACAAGTATTAGAGCAGTAACAGTCAAGGAATGTAATACAACTTTATGCCATGGTCGACTGAAGTGTTTTGTTTACATTTTGCGCAACTTTCACAGACGCTCTTGTCATGAAAAAACATTTCTCGCTTACATGTGTATTTGACTCCAAGTAGGTAGGTGATGTTTCTGTATTTTATTGTTGTTTTATTAAGTTTGACATTCATTTGTTAGTAAATGTTTACAAGTCAATTACTTCAGCCTTAAGACACCAGAATTTAGCACTGTCAATGTGATTGGTGGACAAATGACGCCTGGACATACATGTATATATTGACAGTTGGACACTGAGCCTATTTGACAAGTGTAAGGAAGTCCAAACAAAAATTTTATGAGTTTTATGGTTAGTATTGGTTTTTTGTTGTTGTTGTTGTTGTTGTTGTTGTTGTTGATTTTAGGTTACTGAAAGATGAATTGCAGATGTGGCACATGTTGTTGGCTGCTTGGAACGTTTATGGAGAAATTCAACACTCTTGACTGAAAATGAACTGGGCACACTTCCAAAGCACCGTGGGAAAGTCTGGATGTTCCGGCGATGCCTTATAGGTGGTACCCTGTTCCACAGCAAGAGCTATAAACGGGTCACTGCAAGAAATGACTATACTGTTCAATTTCAACATCTAAATGGCACCCACTTCGGTTCTATTCACACCTATGCCAAAGTTGAGGAAAAGTGCCTGAAAGCAGTATGCAGTGAACAGAAATGTTGCTGTGATGTGTCTTGTAATTATTTTGCCATTGTAGAAGTTCTAGAGAGACAAGAGGAGCAGTTACCCCTGTATAGAGGGAGGACAGTAATTAACCACATTATCAAAGTCAAAGAATCAAACAGGTAAAGTACCTGTAAATGTTGTGGCGTTATACCATTCATCATGATTGAGATATATAGAATTAACTTAACAAACATATAAACCATTTAGTTGATGTTAAAACAAATACAAAACCTAGCAGGGCTTTCAATAAGATTTTTTACAAGCGGCTGCTGGAGGTAGAACAGGCGGCTGTGACAACAGAGGGGGCCGTAAGATGTATAAAGAAATAAATTGAATAGACGGCGGTAAGAGGCATGATAGGTGGTGGTAAACTGCCAGTAACCAGCTTTTATTGAAACCCCTGACCCTAGTCATAATAGAAGTGGCATCTGATTGAGGGAAATCTATTTGAATTTGTATAAGATTTGTTTTTTTCACACCCTAGCATTAAAGTGAATGGCTTTCTATTCTCTTGCTTTTTAGACTTGCGGCTGTTCCTGTGGTGAACATTGTTACAAAATTACTCAGAGTGGATGTTTCATCAGGATGTTTCGTATGTTGGATGCCAAATCCTTGTGAAAAAGACTGACTGATATGGGCTACATAAAAGGACATTCTTAGCTTTATGTAACAGTAATATTACACAACTTAAACTTCCTTGAAAACCCTTGAAATAGGGGTAATCAAATTTTCCAGTGGAACTTGGTATTCCGCCAAAGCAGGATATTTTTGTTTTAAAGGCCTGGATTCAGCAAATTAGCATATGTTTACCTTAAACAAGTCCAAAAATTGGCCCTGCATGGTCCTCGTGTACTCTACTAAAAAACACTTGAATAGTAAGTTGGTTATATTTGTGTTATATCATCTCATAAAAAATAAATAGCATTATATAAAAGCAAAGCAAATTGTTACTCCAAATATTTAAATTTATCATGCTATTTTAAAGCTGTGTGAGATTTTTTACATAGTAAATACATAGGTTGTAGTTAGTTGTTGCATCTTTGTTAAGGAAACAAATAGCACTATGTAAAAGATATGTGTCCCTTTACTTTTAATACAGGAGTTCACTGGTCTATTTTAAAGCTGTGTCAGGTTGTTACATAAGAAATACATAGGCTGTATTTGTTTCTTGGATCTTTGCATAGGAAATATATAGCACTATGTAAACGATATGTGTCCCTTTATACTTTTAATCGAGTTCATTAGTAAATACATAGGTTGTAGTTAGTTGTTGCATCTTTGTTAAGGAAACAAATAGCACTATGTAAAAGATATGTGTCCCTTTACTTTTAATACAGGAGTTCACTGGTCTATTTTAAAGCTATGTCAGATTGTTACATAGTAAATACATAGGCTGTATTTGTTTCTTGGATCTTTGCATAGGAAATAAATAGCACTATGTAAACGACATGTGATCTCTTTCTTATAATACATGAGTTCATTGGGCTATTTTAAAGCTATGTGAGGTTATTACTTGGTGAATACATAGCCTCATGTAAAAACTATGTGCAATGTTACTATGGCTGACATGCTATGTAAAAGCTAGTTTACTTTCACTACATAGTAAATAAATAGCTATGTCAAAACTTTGTTAAGATTTTGAATAGATATCACATATATATTTAAAGGCTATGTCCTTTTAAAATAGCTTTTGTACAGCTTCAACATATGCTTTCCATACACTGGACCATGTGATATGGTATGTTGCATAGTCAATACATAGGCAGTATTCAGCAAGACATAGCTAAGACATAGTGGTACATAGTAGTTAAATAGTATCAACTTAGCTTTTGCATATGTCGTATTCTACAAGGGAGATTACGATAAGTTTTGTTCAGGTATTTGGACTGACTTTTCGGCTGTGTGATCGGAAGCAATGTGAACCTTGCTATCGCTCACGTTCTTAGTCACCGTAGTTGCCGCAAGTTGCCGCGCGAATTTTCGCTTCTGCGAATTTTTGCAATAGCGATTTTTCATTTGACCTTCCGAAATATCGTGTGATACTTCCTCGAAATTTCGCTCGAAATATTGTTTTAAGGTGAAACTTTTCGCTTGAAATTTCGTGCGAAAGTTTGCGAGAACAAAGAACGAAATTCGTCGAATTTCGTTTGCATTACTTTTGCACAATAATATATATACAGGGCTGTTATATACAGGTTTGACTGTATTAATTAATAAAGAATTAATTGTAATAGGGGTAGCATTGTTTTTTTAGTACCATAATTACTGTATATGTCGCACATAGTGTTAGTGCTGTACTGTTGTATGGAGGTTGAAAAGAAAGTTAATAAAAACATTTGCTATTTAAAAAAAGCCAAATTTGAAATGGTTGGGGCACTAAACTTATGAATCAAGCCGATTCCGATGGAAAAGATTGTGGTTATCATTAAGGAATAATCCCCTCTGCACATTACTGGTCCTCCAAAACCTGTGATGATGTGTTACTATCCACCATGGTTCACGTGGAATTTCGATGAGATTGGAGTCCTTGGAAGGAATTTACGGATGTTTTCCATTAGTGGATCGGGTTGCAGTTCTGGATCAGTCCCCTACCTTGGAAAGGTATATATGTGACCCTGCATGGGAATACAGGGAAAAAAGTGATTGCACAGGCACACATGCGAGGACACGGCACGTTAAGTGTCACAATTTCACAGATATGCACATATTTAATGACTAAAACAAAGAGTGTCACGGTGCTATTGTTTGCCACGCAAAAGCCTTTATCTAAAGCACTGTGTAAAACACCATGCTAGGCTTGTGATGACATGTGTGCCAAAAGACATGCAAGCAATATTGTACGGTACACTCACCAAAGCTCAAAAGACGATGATTGAGAAAAAAGATTATACACGAATCGCCAAACATTTCTCAACATTTCGTATCTCCGTTTGGTCATGTAATATCCTCTATTACTTGTGCCTTTTTTTTACTCCCTACACAAAGAAGACCAGGAAACAAACAGTAAAAAGCAAAAAATCTCACTGACCAGGCAAGTCAGTGGCTTCTTTGTGAAACGAAATGGAATGAAACGTGATGAAAGACTGCAGTAGTTTACGAAATGAAAATCTATAGTTTGCAAAATTTGAATAACACACACAAAAAACAAGCAATTGCACGCTACATGTTAAAATTTAAAATGGCTACTCATCACTTTATTACTTAGTAAAAAGATTGCTGAAACTATGATCTGTTTGTCTGGATTGTAATCTGCGAGCAGACGTGAAATAATTGGGTAACAGGAAAAAACACCCACTCGTTTGCATACGGTAACGCAACACGCATTTTGTGAGCCGAAGTTTGTTCGAAATTAATAGTTTGGTCAAAGTGCAGCAGCTTAGAACGAAGACAAAATAAATGACATTTATTTTTCGGAGGCTGTCAAAGATCCAAAATCTTTCACCCGTGAAAATCATCAAAGGCGCATTTCACTGGAGATGATTTATCATTAATTCTTCTCGCAGCGTTAGCTTTTGACACAAACAATCTTTCGACACGAAAATCAATTTTTAGGAATTCTCTTTATAGTTGTGGCGCTTGATTTCCCTGTATTTTTCGACACAAACAACCCGGCTTAATCACAAACTCCAAACTCGTTTTTTTGTTGGGCACAAAATAAGGAAAGCAACTACACCTAGAGATGGCGTCCTCAGCAAATCAGGAGTGACTATTTTCGCCACTTGACCAATCAGGAATAATGTTTTCACTATCAACATGGCATATCCTCTGTGAACTTGCCTTTCAACAGTGCACTGAGTATTTATACGTTTGTGACTGAATCTGCCGTTTGCTTCTTGGTAAAAGCGATTGAATTTTGTACAGCGCCTAGGCCTGTAAAATAATGGAAATGTGTGCTGAATAAATCGGAGCATCAAATGAAGACAATAAATTCTTTGAAAAAATGCGTGAACTCTTTGGGTTCAAGCCGGGATTTTCCATTATTTTCTTGTCATCACCCCGCTAACGCATTACAGAATGGTGAGCAAATACTAAGAGGTTTTAGAAAGTTCAGTATTATGTTAGATTCAATACCAACTTTCCTTCAAAAACTAGTGAAGGAAAATTACTTTTGATATATGAACTCAACGTAAACAGTTGAATGAATTTTCTGCAGTGCGCTTGAGTGGCAAATGGCTGAGGCAAACACTAAAGTCACAAAAAGGGTGGAAATCCGTCAACAGTACTTGAGCAAGGACACGGTAAGTTGTGAAAATTAACCTAGTGGACATGGCTTGCGTGTCAGTTTACTCACTTGCATGCCATTTTGTTTAATAGGAGGGGGACATTGGGGTTTGCGGTATTGCGATATTGGGCCATTTTTCTTGCGGTATTTCGGGAATTTTAATCTCGAATTGCGGTATTGCGGTATTTTCTGGAGCTGCGGGATGCGGTTTTTTAGCATTTTGGGCGGTATTATAAACTATCGTTACAGTCCTGCTACGTTTTCCGAGCTTTTTCTATCCCACGCGATTGTTTCGGAAACAAGCTAGACATCTTCCGTCACGCGAGGTATTATTTGAAACGTGATCGTAAGTGATTATATTAACAGTACTAATCAATCAACGAGTTTGCCTTTTGGTCGAGGGTCGGGGGTCGAGGGTAACTAGTCGAGGGTCGAAAAATTCTTCAAAATTATTGGAAAATTATTTCTGAATGTCGTCAAATCAAAATTTCATATACACTGTAGGCTTGTGCTTACATGAGTTTTCGGTGCCTGTTTTCGTCGCGTACTTGTCATATTTGTGTTCGTGATCGAGTCATGTGTTGTCAATAACGATTACATATTTCCAACGGACTGTAAAACAAAACGAAAAAAAGAAATACAAAGTTAAATAGCGGTCAAAGCGGAAAAACCAACAACAAATTACGAGAGACACCCCGTAAGCAACAACAAAAAAAGGCATTTGTGATTTAAAACAGGACAATTTTGTTCTTGCATGATACACTGAAGAACAACTCAGTTTGTAGTTGAACTAAGTCTGTTCATACCACATCACAGCGAACAATGCACTTTGATAGGTTCCACATAAGTGTGGTATAGTATTTCAATAAATCAATGTGGACAACTCAGTTTGTAGTTGAACTAAGTCTGTTCATACCACATCACAGCGAACAATGCACTTTGATAGGTTCCACATAAGTGTGGTATAGTATCTCAATAAATCAATGTGGAACCTATCAAAGTGCATTGTTCGCTGTGATGTGGTATGAACAGACTAAGTTCAACTACAAACTGAGTTGTTCTTCAGTGTATCATGCAAGAACAAAATTGTCCTGTTAGACTACAGTCACGGTTTTACATTTCTTTTACTCTTATTTATACTACTCGCAAAAGACATAAAGACGTTCTTACCTGACACTCAGCCTGGGCATGTGTTTAGTATGTTCTTAAAATTTTGGTTAATTTCAGCCTGAACGTCCTTATAAAAAAGGTTCTTACCGTAAAAGCTCTATTAAGCCCCCGTCTCTGTTAACCCCCCTTCTCCCTAATAAGCCCCTCGTTTGGAAGTAGGTTTTTGTAATAAGCCCCCCCCCCTCTCTTATAAACTCCTCCCCCATTTGAGAGATGAGATTTTGTAATTAGTCCCTCCTATTCTCTCTTACGAAATACACTTCATGCGGCCCAGTTGGTTTGTTTTTAAATAAATTTGCACTGAAACACATAATTTACTGTTTGCTGATCTGTATTGAATCTAAAGTTTCACTGCAGTTGTTTGAGTTTTGTACAAAAACTATTTTAAGACGAAAATGGCGTATTTGAGATTTGAAATAAGGCCCCCTTCCCTATTAAGCCCCCCTCTCTAATAACACCCCCCCCCCCCCCCCCTGTTAATGAGGCCTGAAATTAAAGGTATTAGGTATTTTCCGATTAAGGCAGATGCGAATTAACTCCGCCTATCCCGCCTTGGTAAAGCCTACTGGGTGTTGATTTTTTATTATTTTAAAATATGTATTTTCCCCCATCCAAACTATCCTTCGCAATTAAATGTCTTTATCGAGCGACCAACTTTACTCTCGCCATTTAAAATGTGAACGGGGAAGTTCAAAAAAATTTGTATCCTGCCCTTAAATGATGTAAAAAATACAAAATCAATAAAAACAAAAAGGACGCGATTTTCAGCACTTGCTACAGGAAAAGAACCCAGTAAATTTTCTTTAGCGCAAATATGTTATCTTTACAATTATCTGGACGTCATAAATCAATCTTGTTTTGACAGTTTGTTGTGCAAGTGCCGACGAAGCGACGGTGATTACAGCATTTCGCATAAAACAACAAGTAATTGTTCCCTATGGTTAACTGCACAAGCTTTACGCAGAATCATTAAAAGCTGCTTCATTTCATTTGGGGGTGATGGCTCTAAATCTCTTTTTAAAGATCTAAGCCGTTTTCTTACGACCAACAGCTAAAAAAATAAAACTTATTTTCCCGCGCTGTGTTCAGGTCTTAGATCAACCAAAAGCCCCGAGACATGAAGACGGCAAGTAATATCTTTTAAATCACAAATGCCTTTTGTTTGTTGCTTAAGGGGTGTCTCTCGTAATTTGTTGTTGGTTTTTCCGCTTTGACCGCTATTTAACTTTTTTTTCGTTTTGTTTTACAGTCCGTGGGAAATATGTAAACGTTATTGACAACACATGACTCGATCACGATCACAAATCTGACAAGTACGTGGTGAAAACAGGCACTGAAAACTCATGTAAACACAAGCCTATATGAAATTTTGATTTGACGACATTCAGAAATAATTTTCCGATAATTTTGAAGAATTTTTCGACCCTCGACCATTTACCCTCGACCCTCGACTAGTTACCCTCGACCCTCGACCATTTACCCTCGACCCTCGACTAGTTACCCTTGACCCTCGACCCTCGACCAAAAGGCAAACTCCAATCAACAATTTTAACGTTTCATCAGCCAATTACAATTCGCAGTCGCGCAGTCTTCTACTGACGTGACATTTAATACCATTTAATATTTAACATCGAGTCTTGAAACGGGGTCAAAGAGCATTTCTATAAACCCGCGCGCTTCGGCAATAATGGCAGTGGCTGGTCCTCGTGAACACGCTGTAATCGATTGTGTTGCAATATTTTACGAAGAGGGGAAAGGCGGAGAAAACTATCGCAAGAAAAACAAATTCAGATGTCGGATAGACAAGGAAGAAAAAAGACTCGTCCAGTTCAGGGAGAGTATTTGGTAAGTTGTAACCTTAAAATTAAAACCTAACCGACCCTGGAAGTAATGCAATTCTAACATGCCATGGAAGGATCGATAAAGGCAAGAAGAACAGATTTTCTATTTTATGGTGTTACAATATGGAATATGCTTGTGTTAGTAAATTATGGATGTTACTAGGCATAAGTAGATTGTGCTCGGCAACTTTTGAGCAACTTTTAGTGTTTTCAGCAACTTTTTGTACTGCGAGCAACCTAGAGCAACTTTTGCCTTCCTTGGCAACTTTTGAGTCAACAAATAGTTAAAAACTGACCAAACCATCATAAAGGTCTTTATTAAAAGGTGTTTATTAAAACTGGTCAAAACTAAGGATGTCGTACGTTCTTACAAATGATTTATAAAATAACACGTGCGCCCACAAACTGGACAGCAGCTATCTAATGGGCGCCTTTATCCAGTGGTTATTCGCTCCAACAACAATCTCGTACCCAGAGTCCTCAGGCTCTTTGGCCAGCAGTTAGTTGCCAGGAGAGACTCTGGGATAATGGGAAAAAATCAAATTTTTTGATTGGCTGGCCCGTAACAGCTTCCATTGTTTTACCCCAGATTTTCTGGGAAAATGGCGGTCCATTATCCCAGAGAATATCCCAGAGTCTCTCCTGGCGACTAACCGCTGGCCAAAGAGCCTGAGGACTCTGGGTACAAGATTGCTCCAACAATAGAGCTTCCCACCCGCCATCTTGGTATTTGCTGTAGTGCGAGGCATCACAATTAGAAGCTGAAATGTCTGACGAGGAAAATGGAAATAATACAGATATATTTATTTATTTATTTATTTATTTATTTATTTTGTGATTCGCCCAAGGGCAGGTGATAATACAATAGGACTCTAGGTCCCCTATATAATATTAACACCCAAACCCAACCCCGGATGAGAAAGAAATAGAAAACCTAACCCAAAGTACCCATTAAAAAAATTAAGATATATAGATAACAATAATTAGCAACTACAGATAGTCATAGGATTAACTCTTCGACATTTAGGACAAAATAACTTATATGAACGTATATTGTCTCCATCGAATACTATTTTAAGCCTTTCAACGAAAAAATACTTTAGCTTACCATAGCCGCTGGGGCAACTCTTAGTAGTCAGCACTATGATGTCTATTGCAAACATTGTGATGTTTACTCATTAGAAACGTCATTAGGAAATACTTTCTATTATAAGTTACCGTATTTATTCGTCTATAAGCCGATCCCGGCTATAAGCCGAGACCCTAAACTTAGCAAGTCAAGTAGTGACCAGATGTTCACCAAAAAAACCCAGAAAACTCTTGGCTATAAGCCGAGACTCGAAAATCGAATACCTAAGTTCCGTGGAGAAAAAAAATGAATGGATCGTGTGCCACACTTCAGCGAAAATTGTGTTGAAAATCTAAAAAATTCAATGCCATACCTTCACCATAAAGGAATTTTAACGAACCTTGTAACTTTTAGGAAATGTTTGGAACCTTTTTATGCCAAAAAAACTCAAAACACTTCCAAAATACAAAAGATCGAAGTTGTAAACGACCCGCCATCTTGTATAACCTGGCGGGCTACGTGAGTGAGAGGTTACCAAGCCAGCAACGTGCTTTGAGTCACGCTCGGTTGTGCTTGATCCCAAAAGCAGAAACAGGATGGTTTTGCTCAAGTTTATTGAAGAATTTCTTCCGCAAATAACATCACAGAGTAGACCCAATTAATTCACAGGAAATGTGACAACTTCTGTGGAGATAACAAGCTTATAGTAGGGTATGTGAAGCAACAAACAAGTTAAGTGTGATGTCAACGACGACTGATGAAACCTTCCTTGAAGCAAAACTAGCAAATGGCTCCTTTACGAGCCTCCACATATACAAAAGTCAATGATAACACAGAAAACTTGTTTTTGGCTCTCATTTTCATTGTTGTCTTTGGGTCTTTGAAAATTTTTCCCCCGAAAGTTATCGGCTATAAGCCGAACCCCCTTCTCTGGTGGAAAATTTACTCTCGGTGGTTTAATTTAACGGAAAAATCGCTCGGCTTATAGTCAAATAAATACGGTACATTGAGCTTAAAGATTATATTGATCACAACAAATAATGTTAAATTACACATACAACATCATGTCTTGAGTAGTAATCTAGAACAAAATGACTTTCAAAAGTAAGCAACTTTTCTAAATTTGGGCGGCAACTTTTAAATTTTTGAGCAACTTAAGAGCAACTTTTGGCTAGCACAATCTATTCACGCCTAGATGTTACACGTTTTGTTTATTTTGTGTAAATGACCTAAATCGAAAACTACCTGGCTTAACGTTCATTAACAAACTCTTAATTGTTATTTCAATGTTATTTGCACTCAACGTGACGTACAGAGTACTGATTTCAGGGTTACATCGAGTTTAGGCTCGGTATTGAGGTGTTGCGGTATTTGGCGATTTTTTTGCGGTATTGTGGTATTTGTCGAGTTTTTTTTATTGCGGTGTTCAGAACCCCCAATGTCCCCCTCTAATAGCGTGCCATTTCACCCGGCAACAAACTTGGCACATTTCATTGTTAGATTGGACATGCTGCTTTGTTTTTGCCATGCAATAAACACAGAAGGAAATTTTTAATTAAGTGTGGTTTTCCGCTGGCTGAGGAATGAAAGAAGTGGAAAACGTTTTTCTCAAATAGGCTGGGAGTCTGGGTACAGGTATGCGGGGGGTTTCAGGTCACGTGGCTCGTGTAGAGTTTCAGTTTTTGTTTTGCCATCCGCCATTGCCTGACGTGTGTGTTTAGCGCTTTCAATTTTCAATCTGTTCATATCGCTTGTTTGCTGTGTTCTTATTTTCTTCCATTTCTGATGGCAAAGGATAATTCTCGTACGAAATCTAGAGCTGCTAAATGGCTTGAACCCTACAACAAGATCCTAGCGAATCGTTCTTCCACACGAAGTGGCGATGATCGTAGATGTGATCGCGGTTCTCGTGGCGGGTCGAGTAGGAGCAGTCATGCACGTTTTTCGCCTCCCAGCACCTCTTCGGTACCACCGGACTGGGCCAAGGAGCTTCTTAAGCAGCAGCAAGCCAATGCCACCGAATTAAAGCGCTTGCAGAGCGAAATGGCGAGCTCGAAATCTAAGGGCGCTCAGAAACCCTGTGCAGCAGATCCAGAGTTTCGCTTCACTGGTAGCAAGAAGCAATACCAGCTAAACAAGGAAGTGTTGGAAAAAAATAGACGAGGTGCTGGCGACGGATGACGGGGAGGACAGTACTAAAAAGCTTGCTGAAGGTAAGGATTTGCTCGTGGAGAGGAACAAGCACATCTTACTTGCCGAAAAGTACGGCTGGGATACAGTCGCATGCTACACCGCCAATCCGCTTGCTAGCGACTCGGATGACGAAAAGAAGATATGGAAGGCCGTTAAGGAAAGCAAACAGTTTAGGGAGGAAAAGAAAAGAGTGGCTTCCTCCAAGGTTCCGAAGACTAAAGGAGTTTTTCCACGTGCTTCGGAAAGTAGGGTTATCCTTGAGCGCAGTAATGCGAGTTACGCGGTGCCATTAGTGGCGGGAAAACAGAGTCAGCCGCGTGACGGTGGTCTGTCGGTTTTCGTTGCTTCAAGCCAGGACACTTTGCCAGGGAATGCCGCTCTGCCATTGTCCAGAATGGAGTAGGACCTGTTGGACAGTCCACAGGAAACTATTATTCCTGATGTCCAGAACAACTAACAATCTCTGCTGTGATGGTTCTGTGAGTGACTCTTTTTATGATGTAATTGGAGAAGATTTATTTGTTGACGTTAATCATAGTTGTGTTGTTGTCAAAGGTCCATTGCGAGAGAACATTGCTTTCTGGCAGAATATCGGTGCAAGTAATTGGTTGCTGAGAGTTATTCGTGAAGGTTATTTTTTGCCATTTGTTGAATTACCTCAGGTGAAGTTTTTTCAGAATCACAAGAGCGCCTTATGCAATGCTGAGTTTGTGTCTGCTGAGATTTCTAAATTGCTGAAGTCGAGTGCATTGGTGGAGGTGAGTCCTACGGACCTTCTTGTATGTAGTCCATTGGGCGTGGCCATGAGCAGTTCAAGGAAATTTAGGCTTATTGTGGATTTACGTTATGTCAATCAACATCTCCGTTCATGTAAATTCAAGTATGAAGACATACGTACAGCAGCTGATTTGTTCCAACAGGGTGACTGGTTCTGCAAATTTGACTATACCAGTGGATATCACCATTTGGAAATTTTTCCAGAGCATACAAAGTTCCTTGGCTGCTCTTGGATGGTTAATGGTTCCTGTAAGTTTTTTAAGTTTACCGTTTTGCCTTTCGGCCTGTCAGTTGGTCCTTTTCTCTTTACAAAGATCCAAAAAGCCCTTACGCAGCACTGGAGAAGGCAGGGAATTCACTTATTTACTTACCTAGATGATGGTGCAGGGGCTGATTCTGATTTCTCTGAAGCGCAGCGGGTTTCGGACATGGTACAAATGGCTGTGCAGCGTAGCGGTTTTGTGGCCAATGATGTGAAGAACCAATGGGTACCCGTCCAATCCGGGGACCTGTTGTGTTATGTCCTGAATTTTACATGCTGGAACTTTTACAGTCCCCCAAAGAAGGGTATGTGCTAAGGGATGGTATAGCTCACAAGTTTGTAGTATCTGCACGCACAGCAGCCCAGTTTACAGGACTCCTGGCTTCCATGAGTTTGGCGCTGGGTCCAGTGGTACGCCTTTGGACTAGAAGCTTATACCGGGACATCTTACAAGCTGCTTCTTGGGACAGCCCTTTCCAGTTATCTGCAGATGCCCAAGGTGAGGTTGTTTTCTGGGAGAATAATTCTTGTAATACAGGCTATCCGATTTGGTCTCCTTCCCTTGGACTTACTCTGATGCTAGTGATTCTGGTTGGGGTGGATTCGCTGTTCAGGTTGGGGGACAAGTGGCAGTAGGAAGTTGGTCAGTCAATGAGAGTAACAAGAGCTTCACCTTCCGAGAACTGCGGGCAACTGGTCTAGTTCTGAAGTCTTTTGCTCCCTTACTAAGAGGCAAGGAGGTTCTACACAGAACTGATAACAAGAACACTGAGATCATACTGTCAATAGCCAGCCGCAAACCCGACCTTCACAACAGCTGTGGTCACACTACGCACTTTTGCCCTAGGTAAACTTGACTTCTTGACAGTTTTACCTAGGGAAACTTAAATTTAGAAGTGTGACCGATTTTTCCCCAGGTAAATTACCTAGGGAAAATTTTTTCCATCGAAGCTTGAATATGTCAAGAGAACAATAGAATTTCCCTTGACAGTTACCCTACATGTTTTGAAGGGGTAAACTGAAATCCCGAGGTAGTTAGCCAATAGATGCTCGTCGGCAAACGCGCTGATGATAGATTTGATTTAATCGTGTCACGTTTTACTTGAAACACATCGAAGTGCAAGTTCTTTGTCGCTTTTGTCGCATGTGTGCGTGTATCAAAGGAAGAAGCTGGCCTGGTTCAGATCGAACGTGTAAGTATCAATTATTTGCAATCAGTACACGTTTCATTTGGCTGGATTTACGCAAGATTTTACCTTTTTTACCTTTATTAATCCGGCGGTTTATAATTTCGTTTCAGAAACCAGTTTGCTAAGGGAGACGAACAGGGCCCGATCTATAATGGCTTTCTTTTCAATCGGCTACATCAACAGAATCCAGGGCCAAGCGGACTGTTCCTTCAAAATCAATTCATCCCACCAACTTCACTTCATTTAACTCAACCAAGCGCCGTCACACCAGCCAGCGAAATTCTGTCAACGTCGAGCGTAATTCAATCACCATCAAGCGAAATTCTTTCCAGTTCGCAATCAAGCAACGCTGCTCAAGGTCGTGGGAATCGTTGGTCTTCAACCGAAACAATGCATGCCGAGGCGCTCGCTCGAGCTAAAAGCCCTCGGAGAAAAAAGGCGATATGGCAAACTATCCTACAGGCATTCAGAGAGAGCTGCCAGGATAATGGAATTGAAAGCGAGAAAACATTGACGTAGCTAAAGGAAAAGTGGAAGAGTCTTGTCGACAAGTACAAGAAGATCAAAGATAACAACAAAGCCACCGGAGAGGACGTGAGTCTTTTGAATTCTTCGAAGAGCTTGACTCCTTCTTAGGGTGCCGGGACAAGATTAGCCCGAGATACATGTGCAAAACCGATATTTTCACCGATAGTCCGGACAGGGATTCCTCAACAGGAGAGTCGACCTCAACGTCAACAAGTGCCAGAAGTACCAATTCTAATGGAGAAGAAGCAGATGATGACAAAGCCACGCAAGCAAAAACCCGAGAAGATCCGCCGAAAAAAGCAGTTAAGCACAAAGCAGAAAAGAAACGAGAAGAAACTGGTCCAAATCGAAGAAAAATGGAAAAGCGAAAAAAGACTGACGAACGGGAGAGTCTGGTTGAATTGTTGCAGGGTCAACAAGAAATGATGATGAAAGCAGGGGAGCGAGAGCGCTTGGCAATGCAGGAACTGATGAAGTTTTAAATGGAAGCCGAAAAGAGAGGCACCAAGATTTCACTCTCGCTGCTTTAAAGGAGCTCAGAAATATTTTTAACAAGAAAGATTGATTCAATCGAACACAAGCTATTTTAGGACTGTACGTTGCTGTTTTATTATTATGTTTTTTAATCGATGAAATGCAAAAGAATTACCGTCAGCAATGGTAACGTCAAGAAATCTTAACTGAATGGCACATTTGTGTGAATTTTATTTGGTAGTAAAAGTTACTGCTGTGTTTGACGTGTTTATTAAATGAATTTTTCTAGCCAGCGGCCTTTATACTTTTCTTCTGGTGAGTTGTTTCTCTACCAGACCATGACATCTGTCTACATTTACATCTTAATTAATGAATAAACAAAATACAAATGTTGTGTAAGACACAACACGCAGTAACGGAGTAAGGAATCTTCATCGTGTCTTCATCAATTCATTTGTCCAAACATCTCCACCTCCCTTTGGTTTGGCCAAATCCATGTTCAACCACAATGCGTGCTTTGCTTAGTTCCTTATTAAAATGTCTATGAGCGGCTGTTTAAGCTCCATTGTGTTGAAAGGGACGCACCAGCCATGACTTTAGTGGGTAAGCAGAGTCACCTAAAATGAGGGGTCGAATCTGTGTTCCATTTATATCCATGCACGGCATGGTTAAGATTCTATTTTCTTCTGCTAGTGACCAAAAATTACTTAGTCGCAATACACGCGCGTCATGCATGCTACCAGGAAAGCCTGTCGATACAGACAAATAAGTACCAGAAGCATCAACAATCCCTTGAACGATGAAACTGTAATAGTGTTTACGATTAAAGTAGTCTTCATGATTTTCTTTTGGAGCTCTTATCGGTATATGCATTCCATCGATCGCGCCAACAACATTGGGAAAAGTTGACTTTTCTCTAAAATCTTGTATTTTTTCCCTCACTTGAGTGGGGCAGGTAGGAAATTTAATAAATTGCTCTTTAAGCTGACAGAGTGCTTGGATAAAGTCCTTGCATACTCCAATAGCAGTAGACTTGGCAATTCCAAACATAAGACCACAAGAAAGATAACTGTCCCCGGTAGCTAACCTCCATAAGCCTATGGCTGTTCTAGTTTCGACCAGTATGGCTGCTCGAAGTATAGTATCTTGTCGCCGGATAACAGGAGCCACAGCCGTGCAAATAAAATGGAATGTTTCCCTTGTAACCCGAAAGTTTTCTTTCCACCACATGTTCAAAGCATTTGAATTGAGCAAGTTTTCAAACCAGTACTGAGGCCTTGGAAGAACCCACGCGATACGCCAAGGCCGACGTTCTTGCAAAGCAAAAGCAGTAAATACACGGAGTAACGCAGCTTGTCGTCTTCAGTGTGACCTTTTTACCTGGGGAAAATGAAACCCGAGATAAATTGACCTCGGGTGTACTCAGGTAAAATTTTCCTTGGTAAAATGATGTTCCCTCGGGCAAAAGTGCGTAGTGTGACCTCAACTAATGAGACAGTTAATATCTATAGGCTGTGCAGGGAGTTTAGCATTCGTCTAGCTGTGGAATGGATCAGCAGGGATTTGAATGGGGTTGCTGATGAACTGTCGCGGATTGAAGATTGCAATGTCTATAAGCTCGATCCTTCCTGTTTTGCTTACTTGGACAAGTGTTTGGGTCCTCACGCAGTCGACTGGTTTGCGAGTGTGAAGACTAAGCAGTTGGAAAGGTTTTGTAGCAGATTCCTCAACCCTGGTTGTGAGGCTGTCGATGCCTTCACTGTCTCATGGGCAGGGGATTTCAATTGGCTGTTTCCTCCACCATACCTGGTTCCTCGTGTTTTGCGCCACATGTCAGTTGGAGGGGAGGATGGAACCCTCTTAGTCCCTGAATGGCACTCTGCACCATGGTGGCCCCTGCTTATTACCAAGCGTGGCATGTGGAGGGGGTTTGTAATAGGTTCCATTAGGATCCAACCTTATGAGGGCATCTTTATTCCAGGAGCAGCTGCCAGCTGTGTCTTTGCGGCTGGTGCGCCACCTTTTTGTCTACTGGCACTTCAGCTTTCCTTCTGTGGCTCCCATGTTGGGACTTAGAGGCTTTTATTCTAGCTGCAATGACACAGCTACTGGTGATACCTTGGCGGTCCATTCATGCCCTTGGTGGCTGGTACCATGCACATCATCATGGCTGCTATTGTTTGAGTTACAAGCCTGTTATGGGCACCTGTTTGTTTTTTACTCAGCTGTTATGGCTATCAGCTGTTTGGCTCTGAAGCCAAAAACTGTTATGGGCTCCAAGCTGTTATGGCTTCCTTTATCCTTCTATTATGGACCTTCTATTATGGAAGTTTTTAGTGTGTGTACATGCATGTGGATCTACTCCTCTTTTTTGGTATGTGTGCTTACTGGATTTGTCTCTGCTCTTATGGTATTTATCATTGTGTTGCAGCTGTGCAACCCATGGTGGAGGAGGTCTTCTTCCCAGCTGAATTTCAGGTGGATCGTTTTGACCATCTGGAATTGTGGCAGCTAGCAAAGGCACTACCAGCTGTATTAATTTGTGATCTCGCTGCTACAACAGTTGCGACTTATCTGCGTGCTTATAAATCCTGGAAGTCATGGGCCAGTCGTCATGATGCTGCTGTTTTGCCAGCAGACTGTGTGGTCTTCGTGCTGTATGTCCTATCTCTCATTCAGCAGCCCAGTCAGTGTCTTCGGTGAATTCTGCAGTATACAGTGTGAGTTGGGTTCATAAAAAGAGTGGCTACCGGGAGCCGAGTGAGTATCCAATAGTGAAGCAAGTGGTTGTTCCTGCCAGGCGAATTCTTGCCAGACCAGCTCAATGTAAGGAGCCATTGTCTTCTGTTCCGGTGCAGAAAGTGATCAGTCGCCTTGAGAAGGGTAATCTTGGTGACCTCCAGCTGGCAGCCTTGTTTTCCCTGGGTTTCTTTGGTTTTCTTCGATGGGATGACTGCGCCATTTGTCAGTAGACAGTCTTTATTTTGCTGATTCCCATGTAGCTATTTTACGGAAAAACGGAAGAATGATCAGTTCCGCGAGGGGTCATGGGTTTTTGTAGCCCGTTGCAGTACACCCCCTTGCCCAGTCAAAATCATTGAGAAATTCTTGAGAATTACAAACCACTGCAAAGGCTCTCCATTATTTTGACGTGTATTGCATACCAAGCAAGGAGTTTGTCTGCGGAGAGAGGCAAAGGAGTTGATCAAGAAGAAGCTTGGCAAGGAAGGTCTGGACCCCACTATGTTTGGAATCTATAGCCTGCGTTCAGGAGGAGCTTCTGCAGCAGCAGCTTTCGGTGTGCCAGACAGACTCTTCCAGAGGCATGGAGGTTGGAGGAGTGAGAAGGCTCGGGACAATTACGTAAAGGAGTCTTTAGACTCGCTTCTACTTGTTACAAAGTCAATTTAGGATGGACTTTGGCATTGTTTTTCATTCTGTTGTTTATGCCAACAGCTGGCGAAGTGAGAAGGCTCGGAACAATTTACATAAATAATGAGTCCTTGGACGCGCTTCTACGTGTTCAAAGTTAATTAAGGATGGACATTGACATTGCCTTTGATTCTACGCTGTTTATGCCAGCCGCTTGATTCTCGTATTTAGTTACTGGACAGTCAAGGAACTCTATTTCGATCCTTACATGTCTACTTTGCTGTCGAAATAGTTTTCTGTGCGCGTAGAGAGTATTTTACGAGTTCATTCTTCCTGTATTCTGCGCTCTTTGTGTTGTACATTTGTGTGGTTCGGCTTGGCATGGCTCCCAGCAGTCTGTGAGAAGTGTGGTTTTCCGCTGCATGAGGAACGAAGGAAGTGGAAAACGTTTTTCTCACATATGGCTGGGAGTCTGGGTACAGGTATGCGGGGGTTTCAGGTCACGCGTCTCGTGTAGAGTTTCAGTTTTTGTTTTGCCATCCACCATTGCCTGACATGCCCCGCCCACCCACCCATGAAGTACTTGTAGAATGTGTTCAGTTGAGGCAACTTATTCTCTAGCCACTATTTTGTGTCATTGTTAAGACAATTATGTTATATTAATAAAGGTCAGGCTGTGTGGTTCGGCTTGGCATGGCTCCCAGCGGTGTGTGAGAAGCGTGTCGTGTGAAAAACTCCTGGCAAACTGGTGTGTCATTTTGCTCACTGCCTATTGTTTTGGCGTGCCCGTGCATTCATCTTTTCACCTGTTTTCCATGGAGGGTCACATATATAGAGAGAAACCGTTGGAACATAAACTCCATGAAATCGCCACAAACTGACCTAGAAAAAAGACAAGACACAAGACGAGCTATAGAGGAGTAAAGGTCACATGGAAGACTGCCAATTTCCATTTGAGTGTCGAGCCACCTGGTCCTGCTGACAAATTATTTACCAGTCAAAACTCGCCAAAATTGAACAAAACGGCTGGACACAACTTCACTCTATGAATTCCCATGACTCGCTCAAAAACTTTCAGCAACTCACTTCGTTTGAAATTGCTTCTCACCTGTGTTTTCTTTCAAAGGATTGCTTCTACCCATCAACCCAGCTTTACGATGCGAGGCAGGGGGCTTCTTAGGTGGAAAAGGGCTGGAAAAAACACATTTATAATTAAATCAAATACGTAACAAATAGAGATTGTAGCTGCAGTGATCGTTTAAAAATAAACAACAGCTAGCGTGACGAGCATGACAACAAAGATGGAGCCTTCGGTGTTGCAGACCATGGTAACCCTTATAGGGCATAGCGTGGTCATCTTGACCTCCTACCCTCAGGAAATTTGCGAAAAAGACGTAAAACTCTGACAGATAAAGGGTTAAGGGGTGTGCCTACGTGTCTTTTTTAGGGCTTGTGTCATCATAGGTTTTAAAATAGTGAGTTGTAATTATAGAAACCTTGAAACATGTGCGATTTCTCACTCGTAAAGACAAAAGGTCGAGAGTTTGAATGGAAGAAACAATACCAAGCGACAATATGCTGATTTCACGCAAGAAAGCAGCCCAGGAGAGAAAGTTACAAAAGCAAAGAGAGCTAAATAGAGCATGTTATCTTCAGAATCAAGAGAAAAAGATCGTTTAAGTCAAACAAAGACAAGAAAAACAACAACTTTCCAAGTCCCCTTCCAGGACAAGACGGAAAGCACAGTCAGGAGAGACATCAGATCAGGGAAAAGACAGTCTACCCGAGAATCTTCTCAAGCCAAGAGAGCTTTAATCAGAGGACAGACAAGGGAGAGAGTCCGAAAATATTGTGAAAGACAGAGTCAAGAACGGAACAGAGAAGAAAGTTAGAGTGGGGGCAGCATGTTTCCAAACCAGACGTCGAAAAAATACGCGACTGATAAGGTGAAAAATACACTCCAGTTTCACCAGTCAAAAAGGAAGCTGTTCTACAAAGCTCAGTAAGTAGCATAAGAACAAGAAAACTACTTGCAAAGAGGGGAGTAGTTACTAGACCGGAGGAACAAAAGAAGGTAGCTACCCTTAAAACGTTAGCTTCTGACATTTCCAATGGACTTGACGAAGTCAAGGCTTCAGGGTCGAACGAAAAGAGAGCAGCATTTACCGCATTTACATCTTTGGCTTTTTGAGAAAATATAAGAAAGTCCCGAGCTAAAAGATCGTTAGATAAATTAGTTAACCTTAACGAAAAGAGCATTAGTAAAGCCATCAAACGTCAAGACAGCATTCTCAAAGGCGACACACCCAGCTGGCTTTACACCAAGAGAAAAGTTCAGAAAGAAGCTATATTGGAAGATGCCAAAGAAAGTCTTCAACTATGGGTTCACACTGGAAGTCCTTCTAAAGGAGACAAAAAGGATGTTTTGAAACAACGCATTGGAAAACAAGAGTACGTGCAAAACGCAAACCCTGTTTTAGGAAAAAACGTAAGCCAATGTAGGGGACCCAACGGCATGGCGAGCGAACATAGGCCTTAACGCTCCTGCTAAAATTGGTGACCTTCTTGCCCAATTCGAATTTTTTACCAAAGCATTTCTGACAGAACCATTGTTTATTGAGAGAGGCACTAGCTCCTTATCACTTTGAACCTTATCATGAATTTATATGGGAAGAAAATGCTCGAAGCGTGGTTCTGACTCTTCAGTTGGGAGAACGTGGCCAACACATACTATCAAGACTTGAAGGATTCAATTGTCTCTCTGACCAAAGTTGTCACTGAAGGTTTCGCAACGATTCACTGACATGGATAAGCTCTGAAATGATTTTAAAGCTGATTTAGACGAAGTGAGAGGAAAGATTAGAGAACTTGAGACAAGCTTAACTCATACCGAAGAAGAAGTTAACAGCCTATCTGGAAAAGCCGTCAAAAGTTCGGAGGAACACGAAAAAGCCGTGGCAACTGTGACAGAGCGCATTTCAGAACTTGAGCAACAGTTAAAGAAGAAAGGGAAAACAACATCAAGCTAGAGCAATACACACGGAGAGAAAATGTGCGATTTGACAACATACAGGAAACAGAAGGCGAAGATTGCAAGTCTTTGATAACTAATGTCATTCAGAACGAGCTTGGCACAGATGTATCTCAGATCCGTTTCCATGCAGTACATCAGGTAGGGAAAAAGCTGGCAGGTAAAAATAGGCCTATAATTGCTAGTTTTGTAAGCCACGAAGACAGAGATACGGTATGGTCCAAGAGAGGTAAGATGAAGCAGTCTTCAAATTGAAGGGCTGAGAGCATAACCGACCGAAATGACTTTTAGGGCTTTTTTCTTTTTTTGGTCCAAATCAGCTGAATGTTTACATGTGGCCTTTGATTCAATAGAACAAAATTGCCCTATAATTTTTTTTGCCCATTTTCCACATTTTCTCAACAAAAAGCGTATACAAAAAAAGGCCCTAAAAGTGGGTCGGTTATGCTCTCAGCCTTTCAATTCAGCTACATTCATTTCTATGTGTATTAATATTGTGACTGATATATGAAATGAATCATATATGAATTGCGGAAATGAAATCAAATGAAGAATGATCCTCACAGTTATGAACGCAATTTATGCAATTGCGAAAAGAAGCCTGAAAAAAAAAAATTCAGGACTTCAACGGGGTTTGAACCCGTGACCTCGCGATTACCGGTGCGATGCTCTAACCAACTGAGCTATGAAGCCACTGACGTTGGGAGCAGGTCAATTGTAGGTTCATATGTTCCCGTGAAAGAAATGAGTGAGAATGATATATGAAATGAATCATATATGAACTGCGGAAATGAAATCAAATGAAGAATGAACCTCGCAGTTATGAACGCAATTTATGCAATTGCGAAAAGCCTGAAAAAAATTCAGGACTTCAACGGGGTTTGAACCCGTGACCTCGCGATTACCGGTGCGATGCTCTAACCAACTGAGCTATGAAGCCACTGACGTTGGGAGCAGGTCAATATTATCTCTGGTGGAGTATGCTAATTAACAATGCCCAAGGGTATTCTTTGCGTGAAAGACTAAGCGCCAAATGCTCATAACCGATTTAAGAGAACACAGAACGTTTCTGTTCAGTTAGACGTTATGCGCAATGTGTCGTTTTTGCTTAATCATAACACTCGACAAGCTCGCTTGGCACGAAAACAGTGCACAATATTCGTGGTTGACTTAAAAAAAAACAGCACACAGCAGCCTTGGTTAATCTCAGGTCAGCGCGCAAAGATTTTGTCCGACCTGAAAACAGCACTCACTCCGAAGAGATTCAGGGTTATTGTTGGGTTTAGGTTGGACTTAACATTAGGGCTAGAGCGTCGGCTAGGGCTAGGGATAGGGTTAGGGATAGGGTTAGGGACATGGTTAGGGTTAGTGTTGATGTTAACGTCAACGCTAGCGTTAAAGCGCGGTTGTTTGAGTCCTAATCAGCTTGACTTAAGGGTTCGTCCGAGTCGAAAATAGCGCCTAGTTGCCTTGGTTGACTCTAAGTTCTTTCGGAAAGGCTTTGGCCGATATAACACAGCGCTTAAGTCAGTTATTTGTCTTAAATACAGCGTACATCTTAAATCCAGCATACAAAAACCTCGGTTGATTCTAAATCAGTGCGCAAAAAGCTTGCCGATGGCTGAAAAATCACAAAATATTAAAGACGGCTGTTTTGACTTGAAGAAACTTTTTGCCGAGACAACTCCTATTGGCGAACAACAGCAAAAATTTGAGTTAATCAGATGTTCTAGGGCAAAAATTAAGAGTCCTAAGAGTACGCTGTTTTCCGTCATGTTTCGTTTACTCAGAACGGTGTTGCGTAGTAAATTAAAACTTGCGCGTGGTTTCGTCAGTTGAAACGTTTTTGATGGATCATTTTCATCGTCAAGTGGAAAACAATGGAATGAAAATCTTATAAAAATTAACGTAAATGACGACAGTGAAAGAATTTTACAGAAATACTTAACTCTTTTGTGAAATTAACTTGGCTCCAAAACGTAAAAAAATTTGCATGAAATTCAATCCCTTTATCACGCGTGATGGATTGTCTCATCACAATGACTGTAGTCGCGCACAAATGTTTATCTCGCGTGAGAATACTTTTTGCTGTAGTTTATTAGCCTCCATAGAAGCAAAAAACCGAGGCGATCAACGCAAAAGTGATTTATGTGTTCAAATTCGGCAGCGTGTTTACCAAATATTCATTCTCACTTGTTCATCAGTCACGGATATGTTACGAACCAACAAGCGCGGATGATACGGCAATTCACCGGTTTCGCAGAGGTTGTGGGTTCGAATCCCGTACAAGCGGTTTTTTTTCCGTTTTGTTTTGTTTTGTTTTTGTTTGGTTTTGTTTTTTTGGTTTCACTACTGCTTAAGTTGTGTTCATAACTGCGGCGATCGTTCACGTTATAATCCGTTGTTTACGTACATCTGATTCACACAGACGAATCGCGAGGAGTACCGCTTAATATTGCTTTGAATGTTTGCCGTGCGCGCCAATGCAACTCTTTTCCATGGATTGTGTTCAAGATACTCATCGAAAACGGGCAGACTTCACTTCGAGCCGAATGAATTTTCGGTAGCGTTTCCGAAGTTCGACCAACTATTTCACGGCTAACAGTAAAAGCAAGCTGCGATTTCATGTCACGATTGGTTTCAAAAAATGCGCTCTTCAAAATTAATGAACAATGGAAACCTCGGTGCAGCAGCTAGACAGTTTTCAAAGTTATTTTATAAGGTAGAGTTTTGACTGAAAACAAGTTATAATCTGCCCCAACCCACCGCGCCCCCGCGAGAGGTTTTGACTTCAGACAGCGCCCTGTTTGACCGCAATGAATTCTGGGATCATTGTCTGCTCCAAGTGCGAACAACAACAACTCTTCAAACATACACTTTTCGCCGTAAAGTCCAAAAACCACTCTCGCTTTCTCAGCTTTTAGCACCGCAACCTTTGAGAAATGGAACAAGACTAGCAACAACGCGCTGCTTTTGAGGCGAGAGTTGTTTTCAGACTTTTTCCGCCTGGCTTCTACTCTGTACCCCAAAACGCTAATATCTCATCGTGATTTGGTAAGCACAGAGAAAACGCTAACTGGATTCTTTCAGAAGCGTTAAGAACTTGCGGATCTCCAGACTTTTCATGACGTCTTTCGATCACCAAGCGGGAAGGCAAACCGATAATGCAGTTAATACGTAGCGATCCGCAGCTCCAGCACTCACGTAAGTTTCCTATCCGATGAGCTTAATCGATGTTTTAACCGCCAAATTTATAGTCTACGTCACACTATCAAACAATCCTTTCTACCCGTCAATCATTTCACGTCCAGTTTTAGTTGTACTCCTCACAAATGTTCACATAATTCACGTATGAATATTAATACGGTATGCATACAAATGAGCTTCACTTCAATTGAAGGCCTCGGTGCATAACCATCCTATGTCGAATTTTGGGTTGTTTTTCGATTTTGCCGGGATTTGCCCGAATTGTTGCATGTAAACTGCAATTCGATTGAAAGAAGATGTAATGCAACTTGCAAACCACTCCCATGGAAGGTTGGTTTCTTGGTGTACGTAAGAAAAAATGCATTTCTGGATTCTGGATGAATCAGTCAAAAAAATACCATACAATGTGTTTCCATCGAATTGCAGTTCACATGCAGAAATTCAGACAAATCCAAGCAAAATCGAAAAACGACTCAAAATTCGACATAGGATGGTTATGCTCCGAGCCCTTCAATTATCCTATTTTGAAGGGGAGGAAGGAATGCTAATCCTAAAAAACGAAGATTTGAAGGAAGCCTGCAGTTATTTTGTGCAATGCTATAGAGACTTTGACAACTACCATGACTACTTGAAAATTTACGTAAATGAAAAGCTGAAACCGCAAGTATCCCCTACTGTAACCGTGAAATTGCCAGAGGGCACGTCAACACAGGCTAAAGGCCTTTACAACCTACTTACTACTGCGCCACGATCAAATGTTGCCGCATCAAAACTTGACAAGATGAAAATTAAATTGAACAAAGAAATTAACGTAAAGGAAATTCAAGGTGAAGTCCTGGACAAGTCTGGGATAAAGTGCATCGGTTGCAAGAAGGTTGTGAAATTGGGAAAACCTTACAACATACATAACTTCAGGAAGCACTTTAAAAGATGTCAAAAGATTGACATCAGGGCCGGAACTCAGTCAATAGCTTCACTTTTTCTCGCTATGGCAGCTATTTCTCAGCAAGTCAAGTCCAAAGCAGAGACAATGATAGCTGAATGCCACATTCTGAAAGATAATGGGGAGGCAGTAGAAGAACTCATGGAGTCCTTACTACAGGTTGTTAAGAAGCCTTCCTCTCTTGATGCAGTCACTGGTGAAATAAAACGTCAGACGTTAGAAGCAGTGAAGAGTAAAGAACACCCTCTGTACAAACATTTTACCGCACTCTGTGTCGCAGGAAAGGTTGAAATCGATGACGAGAACAGCTCGGAGGAAACTACCACTGCAAGCAGTTCCGATGAAGAATCAGATGACTCCACGAACGCCTCGAACGCATCAGATTTATGACTAGAGAAGAAACTGGAAGATAGAAAAGCCCAAACTGAATTGTATTTAGACCTTGAAAAACTCGATGAAGCGGCTGCAATGTTTTCGTTTCTTACAGCGTCTGGTATTCTTTCCACCAATCATGTTTTCTACCAGCAGGTACATTCATTTTGCTCAAGTGCTCTGGGACTTGTAGATGAACAATTGCAGCCCAACCTATACCCAGCGTTGACTCGATTCCAACGTGCAATAAGGCTTAATTGCAAGCCTGTGGCATCTTACCTTCTTTCTGGTTGTGGTAAGCATGGCAGCGGTAGAAACCATCATCAGACACCTCAAGAATAAGTTGATACACACAACTTAAGCTTTCTCCATCCGCACTCTGTCACCCACAACTCGCCTCCAGGTCAACTTAAAAGTGGTGTTGTCAAAGAAGATTTGGAATTATCTATTGAAATGTGCATGGAAAAGGAGTGTCTGTCAATTCAAAATGAACGAGTTCGTGGATATCTCCACAGACGAAATGGCACTCAAGCCTGCTTTGGAGTATTCCCCTACGTACTGATCAATCATTGGACTTGTTGAGCCGGAACAGCTTACATACGAAGATGTTACAGCTGTGCCATCACAAGAAGATGCGGAAATCCTAACTTTCCTAAAGAAATGTCAGTTTGTTACCCAAGCGCGGGAGGTGCGAGTGGCCTCTTTGGACAATAAAGTAGACTTTCCGATTGGTATATTCTATTGCAGGAACAAAGGAGGAGCACACTACATTGAACAATTGCACCACAAGATATCTGACGTGGCACAGCGATGTTCTACTTGCCTGAAGACAGATGTGGAGTGTACGTTTCATTGCAAGGAATGCTTTGGTGAGAAGTTCGTTTGCGATAGTTGTGCCACATCAGGTTACACTGAATGGCACCCACTTCTTCGCCCTTGCAGTTTGTGCATGAGAGAAGATAAAGTATGCACAAGACTGTTCCTATTGGTTTGGGCCACTGACTGCGATCCCAAGCAAAAGAGCTTTATGAATTCCATGCTAGCAGACAGGGCGAAGTACCCCTACCAAGTCCCTATTCCTGACTGCCCACACAACATCAAGTCAGTACGTTCTGCAGAGTTTTGGCATTGGATTGACATTGATGGATACCTAGTGAATGTAAGGCTGCTTTTGGTGCTACGTAGAGAATACGAAGACATCAAGAAACCAGTTTCATTGAAAGCAGTTCAAAACAAAGATCGGATGGATGTAGAAACAGCAGTGGAGATTCACCGGAAAGTGATTCAAGATTCCATTCCAGATGAAAGAGTGAGCACAACATTAGTTCCAGAACTGGAATTCAAGCACTAGAAAAAGAACGGGGCCTCTCTTTTAAGCTACCCAGTAGGATTGGCATTCTCCCCAAAGCATAGCAGGCTGTTTATTGCTGATAGACGTCTCCATGCAGTCTTCATGCAGCATGGTTGACATGCACTGTCCAGCAATTGTCACATTAATCGCTGGTGGTGATGAGCCCGGGCACACTAATGGATATGGCAACAAGGCCAGATTTAGAAACTCAGCTGGTATTGCAGTGAAAGAGAACGGGAAGCTGTACGTTTCTGAAACGGAAGAGTTAGAGTAGTCAATTTGCGAACGTTTTTCTGTCACGCTTCCCAGATTGTACAAGGGAGCGCCGAAGAAAGCCAAGGTGAGGAAGAAGATTGCGCCGGAAGACGTATCCGTAAAGTTCATGTACACGATCTTTCCCTTATTTCTGAAGGTAATGTACCGGATCTGGTGTCACCATTTGTCATATGTGCGTCTGCAAAGGGTAGCGTTGAACTGTTTGTGTCAGACGTTGGTCTTGGCAAGATTTTTTCAATTTCTGGTGTTGTAGACGAGGAGGAAACTAACTGTTTCGGCCAGTTAAATGAATTGTTTTGTTTTGATCGATCTAGTTTATTAACTTCATTAGCCTTAACACGTGACGAGCAATACTTGTTAGTTGGAGACGGGAATGGTTCATGTATTCATCTTTGTCAAGTGAGAGGACGATTGAAACTGAGAACAATTTCGAATATTCCAGGCCTCATGGGTATTGCAGTGACAGATGGTGGAACCGTGTTCTTGTCCTCCAGCAAAGAACACGCACTGTTCAGTTTGAAGGAAGAAGAGATGCTTGGGGGTAAAGAAACCCTAACAAAAGTGTGTGGAGAAACTGCAGGCCATCGTGATGGTGTCCAAAGTCGATGGAACAAGCCTACTGCTTTATGCGTATATTGAAACATTTTTTTCGTATGCGATACCGGTAACGTAGGAATAAGAATGTTGACGTCAGCAAAGGGACTGATCCCAATGCAAAGTAAGATGGCCCGATATGCAAACGTGTTCCGACTCGACAAGAAAGCCAATTCATATTATCCGGAGAAAATTATCAAAGGTGAACCCCCAAACATCAAGACGCGACCAAACAAGCTGTCAGCCATCACTGAAGGAACAGGTAGCAAAGAAGAAGACACAAGGCGAGAAACTGTGATGCGAGAATTTGCTAAGGAGTATGGAAGAGGCATAAGACAGGAAAATGTCCGCTCAAAAACGAAAGAGCTAACTGGCACCCTTCCTTATGCCCTTAGTATGTGTCCCACTACCATCACAGCCTCATTAGAGGAAAGCGAAGACGTAACAACAGCCTGCCAAGTTGTGGATGCTAATGTGGCATTGCGGAGTACGGCTGTACGGGTGCAAACCATTTACCAGAAAGACGACATATTGGCAGTAAGACACAACCGTAGAAGAGAGATCTCACCCTTCTGGAGGATGTACAAATAGAAGTGAATGGTGGAAATTTTGTGCAGCAAAGAGTATCCCTAAAGTGGCTAAACCAAACAAGTGATTCACTAACATACACCTCCGGTGATGTCTGTAATGGGAATTCCCCCAAGTGCATTCTAACCCGAGTACTCGACTTTTCTTCCGATGGATCAGACATCATTTTAACAACAGAGGAGGATAACAGGCTCTGTCGAATTGCTAATGGGGACTATGGTGACGATGATGACAATGAGAATGAATATGCACCACCAACTGCAGAGGATGAGGGAGAAGTATCCCTCCCGATAAGACTGCCGGGAGTTAGTTTATCAGGACGGAGAACGACACGGTTTATTCTAAGATAAACGTTTCCGTTGCCTGCGTAGCTGGTAGTATAGTAATTGGACTATCTTCACACTATTTGTTGGTAAGCTGTAACTGAAGTTTTACATTTTTGTGTGGCAAGTAAACAATTCGGAGACGAATTATGTTTGAACCTGAAAAGCACTGATTTTGGCAATGTGTACCTCTTTTGTTATTGTCGACGCCGTTGTTATTATTAAAATAAGAATAGCCCTTCCTCATTAGTATTTCTTCAACGATGTGGACGCAGTGGACTTCAGAAACCGCTCCTATATTCATAATCCTCTCGGGTAAGGCCAAGAATTATATTTTATACTTATCTTTTATATAAGACAATGTACACTTCGGGTAAAAAAAACAACAAGCTTTTTTGGTGAAAACAAAGTACAAAGGAAACGTTGAAAACCAGAAAATAGAATTTTGAAATCTGGAATCCAACCACTTATGGAATCCGGAATCCACGGATGTGGAATCCGGAATCCACAGGCATGGAATCCGGAATCCACAGCGTGGAATCCAGAATCCAAGACTCTCTTGGATTACCTTACATGGGGCGATACGAGTGATGAACGTTCAACCCAAATATCTCTGCCTTAAACAAAGTATTTTTCGAGTTATTTCATTTTCCCTGGGTTCTCGTTAGGCAAGAAATCAAAATTCCAGTCCAATGTGTAAAAACTCTCGTCAAACCCCCGCAAAATGAGTTGTTTTCAGGAGATGAAAGCCTTTTGCATTCGATTCCGCCATTTGAATGACTTTCCGCTGTTCAGAAGACCTGCAGATTCATTGAAACCACGAGGTTTTGTTTTGTTTATCCGTTACTAGGTGGGTACTCATCCCAGACTTCCGGTTTTGTCAAATTGTAGCCCCAGAAGACTACTGACAAGTTTCTGAACAAATATGGCGTCTACGAAGATAAACAGAACACAAAAGAAGCTAAATGTACATAAGAGTCGGTGAAAAAGCAGAAAAATGATTGTACAGCCTAGCAGCCGACCCAATCCTCCCCTCAAAAATATTTTCGACTTCTGGTCAATTAACGAATTTTAGCTTCGGAGTTCTCATCTCCTCAAAGGTATTTTACCAAAAAATCTCTTTCTGCAAAATAGGGCACGCCCTCGGAGTAAAAACCTCACAACTGACATCACATTTGCAGATGTCTATGATTCCAACCGTACAGCAAGATCGATATATCAAGTTTACTAGATCACTAGAACGATGGATCGCTAGATCAGTATATCGATGGATCAGTGGATACCTGGATCGGTAGATCGATGGTCGATGGATCGCTAGATCAGTAGAACGATGGATCGCTAGATCAGTAGATCGCTGCATCTGTGGATCGGAAGATCAATGGATGAGTAGATCGCTGAGATCGGTAGATCGATGGATCGATGGATCGCTAGATATCGCTAGATCAGTAGATCGCTGGATCTGTGGATCGGAAGATCAATGGATCAGTGGATCAATAGATCGATGGATCAGTAGATCGATGAATCCCTACATCAATAGATCGATGGATTAGTAGATCGATGGATCACTAGATCTCACTAGATCAGTGGATCAGGTTCGCTCTCCTACTCGTCGAGAGAACTTCTCTCGCACTCCGTAGGGAAGGGTAGGAGAGAACCATGGGAACACAATTGTGGATAAGTGGTCTCGCCTAAACAAAAGGTTTGCTAAACATCGAACATTTGCAAAAAAAATGAAAGCAAAATCTTAAAACGCGCATGAGATATTTCGATAAAAAGGGTTTTATAAAAGAGAAAGGTGTCATAATCCTCACAGTGCCTTTACCCCCTGGCGAAGTTTCCGTGCGAAGGGAGCTCTTATTACGAGAACTCATTCGCATTTTTTTGTTTACATGTCATTTCGCTACGCGGCTCTTCCATTGTCGTTATCACTCATCTTTACTTAAAACTGACTACACTGAGATCATGAAACGAGTTTTGAAAAATCGAGAAAAGTCCTTGAGCAGCTGAGGCCTATGAAGACGATAAAAGTCAAATTTTGCCTAACACAAAAGGAAAAGCTTGCTCGACAGTGTCTAGGGTCTTGGTTTGATCAAACTTCAAACCTGGAACTCGAAGGAAAGACGTATAATGA
>JAEMWC010000017.1:1727500-1737500 GCA_016490735.1 Pachyseris speciosa | reverse complement strand
CAGCAATACGCATGGACGTCTCGAAAGAAGACATCAAGAAGAAAATTTTGTGCCTACCTGGGCCATTTTGCAATGCAAAACGCATCTACAACAGTTTTTCTTCAAGTTCGCGACCCAGCCCTCAGGTCACAGAATAGTGTTTCCAAGAACTGGCCAATGAATCTCTTGGCAGTTTCAAGAAGGTACAGAAGTCTACGTTCTTCGATAAAGCGCTACCATTAACCCTTGCTTCTTCCGAACATCATCTTGGTGCTCTTAACTTGTCCCTTTAAGATTATAAAGCAAATTTTTTGAAGAAGGATGACCTTCTTCCCTCCTCCCAGAGGGATAAGATGCTTGAAAATCATCCACAGGAAGACGAACTGAGGGTATACCTCCAACAACAAGGAGCTCCAATTTTAGATGAGTAATTCTCAGACTATATAGTTCTCAACCAAAATTACATCCTTTTACTGTAAAATGTTAGCACCCTATCCTACCCCCTACCCAGAGTAAACTACTTGTCAACCTATCAAATGTTGAAAAGGACAACAGAGTTGCATAGCACTGCTACTTGGGAAAATTAGTGTAGTTTCCCCAAAATGATGATTAGGTAAAAGTCAGTTTCAGTTTCAGTTTCAATTGATTTGGGACAGGGCCTCAATACCCGAGCTTGAATGGGTATTTACAGTTATTGCATTAGTTATTTGTAGTATAGCGATCAATTACTGGCCAGCATTAAGTATGCCACAAGTATGTCATGATGATTAAAATTTCATGCTGTCCCCGCAAATTCATGCTGTCCCCGCAATTCGTATGATGTATCCTATATTGTCAGGAAGCCTATAGTTCATAAGCCCCCGGCTTCTATATAGGCTTTCTTGTCATTACCACCTTAAACATTTGTAGTCTATTGTCTTAAATTTAAGTTATTATAAATTTCTTGTGTTTCGTATTTTTAAATTTTGTATTTTTATGTGGTTAATGGCAAATAAATGGAAATGGAAATGGAAAATGGAAATGGAAAATGTTTGCTATAAGTTGCGCTCCTGTTTTAAGCTATTGATTATCATGGGCTTTAAGATAAAAAATTATAGTTTGGTATAAAGCATTTCAGAAATTATTAGCAGAAGAACATGGTTTGATTGCATGATAATAAAAAATATTAACTTGGCTGGATTCGGAAGGTTTACAAGGTTATTTTTTTCATCGTTTGTGCCACAAGTGTATAATACTCATAATAGCAGTTTCAAATATTAATGATAATTCAATAACATTATACCCCCAAAGCCATGAAATAATTTTTTTATTAAAATAACGCCAATAAAAGAATTTTGAAATCCTCAGCTACTCTTATTCTTCTATACGTGTTTTTGAAAATAAACTCTAGTAAAATACAGCATTTTTCCAGGATAATTTTAATGTTGACAAATAGAGCATGTTACTTGATTTATTGTCATAAGGGAAATGTCATGGTTTATGACAATATTTATTTGTAATAAATTGCTATTGATGTTTGTACAAACACCTTTGTTACAGTTAAGCATATGGGTGAAACAGAAATAAAGATATCATAGCAAAACAAATCGTTACCAGGTTTACTTAGTCTTTAGTAAATATGTAAGTATCCTCTGCTAATGTTTTGTTCTTCACAAAGAAGCGCATAAACTATTCCGCATGTTATCTATAACCCTGGAAAAAATCAGTCAAAATAAAAGAAATGTGATTTTTAAATACCTGAAAGAAGGATTTGATGGGTAGTTCCTAAAACATTTAATCACCCATATACATTCCATTTTAACAACATGCATGGGATAATGACTGTGATTCGGTCTGATTGGCATGGTTGATGAAATGAAAATTATTTATAATAAACAGTTTGCAATTCTCTCCACCCATGTTTTATAAGCATGTTCATATTGGCATATCAGAAATGCAACTGGTTCCAATCTTGGGATTCCAAATCCAGCAGACTTCAGATCAGCTACAAGTGCTACATCTTATCCCAATTGTACAAATAGGCTTAGAAGCTGAGTTTGTTTCAGTCCTGCAGACTTACTGTGCTACACAGATTCTATAGGCTGCTTAGTAGGCGTAACCAGGGGGAAGGGGAGAGGGATAAAAAGAGGGATGGGAGCATCTGCTATAAGAAACCCTTTTTGCTTGCTTCTGTAGCCACTAGAGGCTGCAAAATACCGATTCCCCAAACTAACAATTAGTAACACATTAACTAGTATCAAACTGCATTCTTGTACCTGACCTTTTCAATATTTGAATATTCTGATTAGTGATCTTGACAGATGACATAATAGTATTAGGGTGAAATTGATGGGCGGAATAAAAAATGGAATTGTTATAGCAGGCATTCCCCTCCCTTTTCACTTTTCTCCTTCTCCCCCTTCCCTTTCCCATCGTTGTAGTTCCAGTAAATGCATGTATCCATACTCTCTCCACAGACTGTCACTGGAAATTCCTAAGAGGTGTGGGTGGGTGGGGCGAGGGGGTGGGGGAAATCATAGAAGAAAAGTATAAAGTCAAACTGGAATTTCCTGAGTGGTATGTGATGCAAAACAAAACAAAAAAATTTTCTATACATCTACACAGATTCATGTCTAATTTCCTGATTACTGTTCTTAGATTTGGAAATATACATGTATGCAATCAGATAAGCATTAATATTTTTTCAATGTACTGGAAATTGATAAGTTTTCCTGAATGTCATACTTAAGGAATCTTACTGTGAACCAAACTACGAGAACCAATTCAACCTCACTTGCTCCTTTAACAAGGCCTTATAAACTCTATTGTCATTCAGAAATGAAATTACCTTTCCAGAAATTTGAGCTTGAGACTTGGGATGAATTCCAGAGTTATCAACAAGCTGTGAGTATTGCATTGCAATGACATCAATATCAACATCACTACCACCTGCAGTTAATGAGGATTGTACAATCTGGAAAAGTGCTAGTTCTTCAAGAAGTTTCCATCTGCTAACACTCTCCAAGCAGGGTCTTTTAAGCAGAAAGTGTTTTCCAGACACTCTCTGTTGTCATTTCCAGTCGTCGTCGTTTTCTTTTACTTGTTTCAGATGAATAACTCTTGTACTCTGTTTTTGCATTTTTTCCATATGGGTTTTCACACCCTAGACATTGGCAATTGTCAGTACAACCTTTCACACTTTGAAAACACTAGCACCTTTTTTTGAAGTTATCACAAGAGGTGATATTGGATTCTTTTTTTCTTACGCCTTGACCACAACGACAAGATTCAGGATTGGTAGATATGCTGCGGACTGAACATAATTGTGTTTCAGTGGCCACTGAATGGCTTGTACTATGTGCTACAGCATCATAGTGACCCTCACCTGAATGATCAAATGCAACAAAGATTGGTAGGCACTGAAGAGTTTCCCTTGGAGTAACTGGGACAACTGCCATACTTTCCATTTGAGTGATTACTGCAATTGGAAGATTGAGTAAATTTGCAGTTGCAAGTGCCATGCAATTGCCTAACTCTGATGCAAAATAACCATCATTAAGAAATAAGGATGCTTCATGGTCTCATAATTGTCCAACACCAAGGAAGGGCTGGTAATCCTCTGGGTGAGAGATCCACTCATGTACTATTAATTCTCGCAGCTTATGGCTCATTTCATTTGTGTCTTTGCAGTTCATCAGTCCAAGTGACTCCAGATGGCGGGCTAAGTCATTTGATATTGCTTTATTTGGAATAATGCTATTGACTATTGCATATGCAATAGACAAGAAGAAACAGTTCCCATTTGGTGGAACATTAACACGGACCATGTTGAAATTTGAAAGAACATTATCAAGTGTGGAGGACTCTTTGTTGCTAACTAAACCAGAGTGAAAGAGTGTCAAGCTACTTTTTGAAAAGAATAAAAAGTTTGGATTAAATCTTGCATACTGGCCAAGTGACTGAATTTGTTCACAAAGCTCTGCCATACACTTTGCTGACTTCATAACTTTATGCTGCTGCTGTTTTCTCAAATTGGGAAAGGATGGTGGTGAGCTGTTTTCAGCAACACTGGGTTCACCGTCATCTGAGGATATGTTTGATGACACGCCATCTAAAAAGTTATTGAATTGTTCCACAATTTCTCCCTGAGTGTTGTCTTGTCCTTGTTTACTACAACATGAAGATAAGCTCAAGTCTCCAGTTTTTGGTAGGACCACATCTTGATCAGTTATTCCAAAATGATAATTACCAGATCGTTCTTGATTGCTTTCCAAATGTTCAAAATGTGATTCAATTGGTGGAGTCACCCTTATTCTTCTTTGGTCTTCAGTTGCTGTTATTTTCTTTTCATTCCATATATAAAAGAAGATGCCAAGAAGTGCCAATGCAAATTGGATTCCAATTCTTGACTTCCTCAGAGTTTTGTTGAGAACTTTGTGAATTCCTTCATTCCGACTGGTACCCCCAGAAGGTGGAATATCTGATAAACAACCCTTTCGGACATGACCTAATAATTTATCAATTTCATTAATAGCACTGTGAGGGATAACTTTTGCTCCTTCGTATTCTACAGATTTCCACTGTATAAGAAAATTATCAATGTTTTTCTCAATAATACTCGCTGATGGAGTTGGCTTTGATCTTTTCATTCCACGATCTGTTGGGTCCCTCAGAATCAATTTAAAGTCATGCAGCATTTGTGTGCGCAGTTTCTGGAGTGGCCCACTGCCACCCTTCTTTGGTATTTTTGTCACTACTCTCTGTATTGCATGAAAAGTATCAAGCTTTATAGACACCCCATCAAAAACAGAATTCAGTTTATGCCACCACTGGCAACAGTTGTCAATATAGAAATGGTTTACAACACAACGTTTAGTAGTAAGTCTATCTTTTAAACTGGTCAACAGATCTGCAACTTTATCAAAAGCTGTTCCCTTGCAAAGTTTCCAGGCTAAAACTATGCCGCTTTCATTCATAACTATAAATAAACTGTCATACAGCTGTATCCACTTTCCCTCACACCAAAAGCCAATATTTGCAGACACTTTAAATGTATGATCAGCACTTAATGAAGAAGCTCTCATTTGACACATTCTTTTGTGGTACAGATGTTCTTTTTCAAAGTATCCCATAATATAACAGCATGTTGAAACTTTTTCTCCAACCTTGCTGCCTTTCGGTGAAAAACTTGGAAATGCTTCTGGGCTTTCGTTCTTCTCAGTGAGGAAACACATCTTTCGTACACCATACTTGTCAAACAGACTTTGATGCCAAAGGACATGGACATCGGAAATTGTCATCCCCGCGCTTATGTGCGAGGTGAAAAACCGGAACAACTCTCTTGTGACTCCAATCTTGTGAAATAACAGAAATGGCGGTTGAAAATCTGCTCTCAATTGACATAAAATGCCTTGATTGTGACTCAGAATTTGGTGCTTATTTCTACACAGGTAGACTCGTCCAATGAGCAGCACATCGTTTCTTAGGCCATACAGAAGACGTGGCTGGTCGTAGTCATTTCTACCATCTTTCCAACAAATGGGGTGGAGGCTCTCTTGAGTTTTTTTCTCATCGCATGACGGACAAAGAAGGAGTAGCTCTGGAAAATGTAACAGTGGATCCCACAACAAGATATCTGGTACCACAAAAGCACTAGGGGAGTCACCAACTGCATTCCTGACACGCATTCCACGAGGAATTGCACAAACAGGCCCACTTGAGAAGCAGATGACTTGTCCATTGCTATTTTCATTGACAAGCCGAATAAATTCTTTTGTTTCCTTATTTACCTTAACTAAATAACTCCGAGGTGTAAGACAAACCAAGAAAAACAGTGAAAACCATAGCTTTAAGAGTTTGGCCGCGTCCGCCATGTTTTCTACCATAAACTCTTTACCAGGGCTAACAGAGAGACCTCTTCCCCAGGCTGACTCGTCCAGTTTCTACCCTACCATCGATCTACCGATCCATTGATCTACTGATTCATTGATGTACTGATCTTCTGATCTACCGATCCATTGATGATCGATGTACTAAACCATTGATCCACCGATCCAGCGATGTACCGATCCATCGATCTACCGATCCATCGATCTAGTGATCCAGCGATTTAGTGATCCAGCGATCTAGTGATCCATCGATCTACTGATCCATCGATCTAGTGATCCAGCGATCTACCGAACCATTAATTTACCGCCCCATGGAGTGAGCCCTTGTAAGGCTTCCGTTAGACTACGAGTAGTCCCTCTTTCGCTTATTCTGTCGTGCGTGATGCGCTTAGTCCGCTTTGCGTGACACAAAATGGCCGTGCGAGATCCTGGGGGAGAGTAGCACACGAAAGGAGGGACTACCACCTAAGCCCAAGAGTTTGCCCTTTCACAGCGGAGTGATTTTTGGGTGCAAAATTTCCAATCTAATTAACCGAATCCAATTGAATTCCTTATCTTGACGTCCTGTCATTGTCGCCTGTCGTCGACTAGAGATGTCTAGTAAGATAATTGCTAGTAAAATGATTACTCAAATGTACCCTGCGGTGCCAAAACATGCCTTGAAGGATGTCTTCTTCAAGCGTTCGCGAAACCCCTAAAAAGCCGATGAAACAACAATCGTGTAACGACTTTTGCCACGTTTGTAGACGCAACTTTAAAAGTTTTTACGGCGATTTTAAACGTAGGGTTTCCACGGAGAATTTATTTGAGATCTCCAAACGAGCGGGAGTGGGAAAATGTCGTCTGGAAATGGTCAAAGAACTTGGTTTTTCTTGCAAGAAAAATCTAGCTGAATCAAACAGAGTGTGCGCCAAATGTGCCACTAAAATTTGGAACGCTTCAGAACTTATGAGGTATCTGAAGAGCGGATTTCTTGTCCCACAAGAGCATCCCATTGCCATGACATGTTCACCTACTGCAGCAGAACGTTTTAAGGGAATGTCCGGTTTGCCTCATTCAGCAAATTCTGGAAAAATTAGCAGGACCGACTCACCGAAGGAGGATAGAATCTCGGAACCTGAAGTAGAGTCAAGGAAACCGTCAAGGGCCAGACGATCCATTTCCCATAGCTTTGCAAATGCGACTCGGCAAGAAATTTCCCACCCCATGTCCGCACAGGAAGTTGAGAAACCCGCGATGAAAGTTGTTATTCCAACTGGCAATGACACATACTCCTTTCGTTCAGCATCAGATGCCGCAACGACTAACATAGTGAAAAATATCTGCAACCGACAGTGGAAGCCAGTTGTGAATGCGATGTTTATGCATGAGGAACTTAGGGAGGAACTTAGGGAGGAACTGTTGTTGTCGCTCGCCAAACACTTGGATCGTGAAATGACCGCGTATACTCGTAGCGAGAGCATGCTAAAATTCAGTACTCCGTCAGAACTTGCATGCTTCTCAAATGCACGAAATAAAGGTCTTTTGCCCTTTGTGGTACACATGCATGACAGGGGCCGCAAGCGTCGATCCCTCTGATGAGCAGAAATTCGACGAGAGTATAAATTCCCTGGCATTAGCGACTTCTGCAAATGCTCGCCTGCGAAATGACCGCATATACTCGTAGCGAGAGCATGCTAAAATTCAGTACTCCGTCAGAACTTGCATGCTTCTCAAATGCACGAAATAAAGGTCTTTTGCGCTTTGTGGTACACATGCATGACAGGGGCCGCAAGCGTCGATCCCTCTGATGAGCGGAAATTCGACGAGAGTATAAATTCCCTGGCATTAGCGACTTCTGCAATTGCTCGCCTGCGAAATCCACGGATGTCTGCTCATGCCAAACGAGTTTCCACCGTTCTTGTCCACAGTGGGGCAAAAGCGGCCGATTTCACGCGTCTAAATCGACTGGGTATTTGTATCTCACACAGGCAAGTTGTTCGTGATCAAGTCGAGGTTGGAAAAAATCATGACTTGAAAGTATTGTTATGGAAAAAGGCTATTGAAGTGCGGAATGGCACTTTGTTGCTGATTGAGGAAATTCTTGGCACGCAATTGCTGGATGATATCATGGATGTTTCTAAGTCATCTCTGGAGAGCAAGATTTATTATTCTTCGCAGGCACTCGAGAAAGTTAAGAGTCTGCTAACTGGTTATGACACAAGCAACATCAGCAAAGCAGACCTTAAAGAGACTAAGCGTAAGCTGCTCAAGGAAGAGCCAGTGTCTTACAGGTTAGAACTGATGACTTGAATTTTCTGCTTTTTTTAATGTTTACTGCCCATGCATATGGTATCAAAATGGTGGGACTTCTTGTTCTTTTTAGAGAGCTTATGTAACCTCATTGATAATTTTTTGTAAATTAGGATTTTTATCAAGTTTGCATTTAATTAACAGCATTTGGTTTGCTTATTTCAGTGTTCACAGCAGTGCTAGCTAGTAAGTAAATGATGTCATTTTCTCCAGATCCAACCCTCTGAGGTCTAATCTTGGCTAAGCGTGAAATCTAAAAGTTACACTCAATATAAACAGCCTTTGGATCAAACTCAAAGCTCAGTTAGGTGTTAAGTGAGCACGCTTGCAAAATCTGAAGGGAAAAAAGGAAACGATTTTTTTATCATAGTACCACTTTAAATAAATTGAAAAATAATTGATCTAGTAGGTAACCTACAACACTTAATATCATTCAGTTGCAACTGGTTTCTCAGTTCACAGGTAGTTACTAGATTAAAGAAATGGATATTAGCGGTGAAATGCATAATTATGTTAATTTAGTTGTTTCTTCTCAATATGTTTGAAGTGTTTCCTTGGTTTGGAATTCTATAATACAAATATTTCTGGTGAGATGGCACAGTACTTGATGTCTGTCCAAGAAAAATATGTGCCACAATTGACCCAAGGTGATACGAAGATGATTCTCCAACCAATCTTTTTGGACGGTGACCAGTTAACCGAGGAAAGGGCTCAGAACGTTCAGTGGGTGTTTCAAGATGGTGATGATCAGTTTGATAGACTAGAGGGGTTGGACCCCACCCATGAGGACTGGCATGCCAATTATTATTAGATGTATTGTCATCATCGTCATCGTTATCATCATCTTATGCGGCTCTCTCACACATAAAATGAGATAGGCAATCTTCTTGACTAGATTTGTAAATTAGTATGAAATTGACTATTAGTATGAAATTTTACATCAAATTTTAAAAGAAAGAGGGTACTTTCAGGATTTTTATGAAATCAATCTATAAAAATTATGCCAAAAAAAATTGAACTGGTTGAATTATTGACTATAGTTAAATTTTGTGCTGTTGGGTTGCTCACTTTAGATTGAAAACAAAACCTTCCTGAAAGATGAATCTGCAGCAGAGATTGGTACTAACCGTGCTACAATCAACAGAACTGGGAAAACAAATGCCAGGAAAGGAGCAGATGATTACAATTCCTACAAGGAGTTTCATGAACGAGAAATTGAGGGGCATGTAATTGCAGCATTTATGGTGTTTTGTGGGATGCAAAGCATGGAAGGTGTGTCTATCTATATTTGTATTGAAACTTTACTGTAATACTGGATTGAACTGAGCCCTCCATCAATGATGTTCATTGCTCATGTTCATTGATAGGGGACAAAAGAAAATTATAGTTAAGAATTTTTAGAGGTGTTGAATGGAAGCATTAAACATAAAAACCTTTCACGATAAGGAGTATAGATGCCTACTGGAACCAAACAATACATCCGAGTATGAAAGAACATCACAGTGTTAACATGGGGATAACAGCAGTACTGTTGCTCTTCATTTCTTCTGTCAAAATAATCTTGAATTACTAGTCCAAGTATTAATATTGTTTGTTGTTTTGTTTTTTTTTTTCCTGATAAGATTGACAAACACAGGTTATGTGATAATTCTTTTTTTATTATCTACTTATCTCCAAAAAATATTGTAGTATCTAAATTACTGGTTGTGAATTACTTGTTAATTTTGTTATAATTTTAAATGATCCCAGAAAGGTCCAACTACCAGACAAGAGTCTGGACAAACTAGCACGACGTGATTGGCTACATAATGTGGTTACACAGTTTCTCAGGGAATTTGTGTTTGATGTTAAAGAATCAGATG
>JAEMWC010000017.1:1687500-1717500 GCA_016490735.1 Pachyseris speciosa | reverse complement strand
GTTGTCAGAAGAGGGCTATGTTACGATTTATATGAAAGATATTTGTAGCCAACATGATATATTCGCGGGAAATATGATAAATGGCGTGTATTATGCACCTATCAATAGGGAGCTTGAGCACAGACGTTTTGGAGCCACGGATGTCAACCGGAAGTCGAGACTTCTCCTCTTTGATGCTTATTACACCCTTTTCATTCAAATAGTCAACTTGTAAATGCTAAAATGAGAGCTTTGTAAGTCATTGGTTGGGCATGAAAACGTGATAAAAGCAAGAACATAAACTTCCGGTTGACGTCTATGGCTCAAAAAAGTCTCTGCTTAAGCTCCCTATTGTCGAGCTGGCGGCGGGGTGGAGGGGGGTGGTCAATTGTGAGGTCAAAATAACTGAAATTCCGCACCCCGGGAACTGACTTGTGGTCACGGCATGAACAAAAAATTAATTTCCCTACCCCCGGGACAGCAAGATAATTCCAATGCCCTACCTCCGGGCCAAAGCGATCGATCAAAATCCCGCCCTATGCCACACCTCCCGCCCCCCAGCCGGCTTGACATTGATAGGTGCATTTTAAAAGTATGCTCCTGCAGTGTTCATGCAAGTTTGGAGTTTAAGCTGTAATTCAGTGAGCTGCTTTCGCAAATATTTTCCTCAAAATTTAGAGAATTTTGTGCTGTAGGAGATTACATTGAAGCTTTTGAGGACACATTCGAAGGGTCTCGATAAGTTTTGAAATACTGCTTTAGGCTTGTGTTACTGCATTGGACTTAAGTAATAATATTTTGTGCAGTGTTCTGTGCAAAATTCTCTCTCTCAGAAAATCTTTTCCTAAATTTCATATGTATGTCCTTAAAGTAACTGACGAATTTAAATCCTTGGCTTTTTTTCAGAAATGCCAATACCTGATGAGGAGGTTTTCAACAAGGTAGATTTTGTCGAGGCGAGTGGTGCAGATTTTGTAGATACAGTTGCAGAGGAGAGTGACACGGAAGAGGCTCAGGAAGGAACCGATAGTACATATGAGACAGAGGAGGAACCCACAACTGCGACAGAATCAGAGGATGAAGGGCACTTAACTGCAAGTCAATATAAGAGGTTGGTTTGGCTTGATTTATATGAGCAATTTGAGTCAGAAACCTTACGATAGTACCGAAAAGTGTGACTGTGAAAGTTTGGGTTTACACTTACCGGTATTTCTACCTCACTTGACTGTTGGATGTTGTTGAAGCAAATTTCAATTTGAGGTATCAAATTTTGTTTTATTTTAGTATATTTTTCATATATAGCTGGTTAGGAAAAACCAAAATGATTGATCAAAATAATTTATCGAAAATGATGAATAAAATGCCAAACAGATGTCTTTGTATGTTTGGTTACAGGGTCTCGGTGAAAGGAACAAACCTTCGTACAGAGCCGAAGCATATTGTGTTTCTTTCGCAGCTTCTGCTATTGTTTGGTTTCTGCCATAGTTGCAAGACAGACAACCCAATGGTAGATGTCAATGAAGTTGGAACTGAAGCAGTTGTGACCAGCACCTGTTCGAACCCCAAGTGTCCCAATCCAAAGACCACATGGCACAGCCAGCCAACAATGCCTGGGACAAAATTACCAGCTGGTAATTTTCTACTCTGTATGGCTATCTTGGTAGCTGGGGCATCAGCCTCCAAAGTGTTTACAGTCTTTGCTCACATGGGTCTTGGCTGCTTATCTCTCAACACTTTCTTCAAATACCAGAGGGTAAGTAGTCATGAAAACATTGTGCAACATAATAAGGGCACCCTTATAAAATTCCCCTGCCCACAATATTCCACCATGATCTTTGCACACTATGCTTATACTATTTATATACAGGATTAAAACCATTTTTTAGGAAAAAATGTTGTTAATAGTACTATTTTCTAACCAGATCAAACTGTTCCCTACTATTTTGCTGTACTGGGAGAAGTACCAAAAACAGATGTTGGAGAAAGTAAAAGATGGGATCATAATCGCAGGGGATGGACGTCACGACAGTATGGGGCACTGTGCTAAGTATGGTGCTTACACCATATTTTGCTGCACCATTCCAATGATTCTGCATTTTTCTCTTATCCAGGTAAGAGATTCAAGTTTGTATAATTTGATATAAGGTTATCTTTAATTTTCTGACCCAATCCACATTGATGAATTACAGTAGCAAGTAATATTACAGGAATAACTTTATAAAAAATGGTCTACTATTTCATTCCGTTCAATTTAAAAGCTAGTAAGAAAATATAATTCTGCAAAAACTATTTGGAACCTTAACCCTCTACCCCAGGAATTTATACACTAGACTGCTAAAGTGTAACCAATATTACTAGCCATTTATTCCTTTTCTTATATGTCTATAATCAACAGAGAAATCAAGCTGGGAGCAGTCCAGCCATGGAATTTATGGGGTTCAAGTCATGTATGGAGTTTCTGATTGGTTATGGCCTACTTATTACTGCATTTGTCTCAGATCGACATGTCTCCATTGCAGCGTACAGGAAGAAGTCCTTGACAGCTATTACTCACTACTTTGACATATGGCATTTGAAGAAAAGTAAGCATACATGTCAAGTGAAAACCTTAGACAATCAATATTAGTAAAGTGTACAAGTTGCAGGATATGAAGTGGTATTGCCAGTGCTAACAAGAATGATTTCTCTTGAACAGCAGCATTACTATTATCACACAATAGGTGGTAATTATCAATGACCTCATTGCAAAATAGACTTAAAATCATCTCAGAGGGTACAACAACTACTGAAAAAACATCCATTTTCAGGCATAAACAACTGTACCCCCTTTATGTTTCTCTTTATTGGTGAGCTATGAACATGCAGACTCCTTTACTATATATCAGTACATGTAGGTGTGTAACATATCGTTTCTCCTGTTTTCCCCCTAGAAATAAGGAAAGTCCTGTCAAAACTGTGCAAGGAAAAAGGTTGCGAATGTATAGCAGAATGGATAAAGCCCTGTGAGAACCATTTATATTGGAGTGCCACTACTACGTTCAGTGGAAATGGACAGGTCATCTGGGCCAAGTTCCGGTCCTTCATGAGTCATATTGTCAATAAGCACTCTGGTCTGTCGGATCCCTTGTTTAACAATTGCTTTCATGGTGTAATTCAACCGAGGAAATGGTTAAAGGCTGGTATGTACTGGGATTGACTTGATTTTCGCAAGTGTCGTGCAATAATAAATGATGCTCTTGGGCATTTTCCACATGAAAAATGTATACTGAAAGTGAACATTTTGTGTTGCAATGTTATATCTGGGAATTAGTTAGGTTAATGCCTAATGCTTTGCCTTTTTTATATTTGTTTTTATTTGAAATGCAGGTTCACAAGCATATGAAAAGTTATGTAGTGTGTTGAACAACATTCATTTGGTGAAGGGAATCAAACAGGCTTCCCCCTTTGCACAAACAAGTTGCTTGGAGGGATTCCATTCAGTTTTGAATCATTTTGCTCCGAAAATGATTGCCTTTTCCTATGTTGGAATGTACTGCAGGTATAATAATGCTTTCTTTTCCAAGTCAATACCCAATTTTACAGTGGATTTTAGTAAAATTAGTGGTTGGAAGTACACAGCTATACATTGTCGAGACTATTGTTTGTCTCTGTATAGCTCATTTTCCCTCATCATACACCAACTCAAGGTAAATTGTAACATTGTAATGTCTTCCCCTGCAGGCATATTCTTGCTGCAGTGCATTTCAACTTTAATCTGCACAGAGATGTGAAAAGACGAAACTCTGACAATGCTGGACAGTTGAAATTCACATACCCAAAATTCAAGAATGGTGAGGCCACTGTGCGGGATGTGAGAATCTCTCAGAACTTTGGTGAGTTTACAGTGAAAATTAATAGTGCATCTCCCCAGTTTTCTTTCCTTCATTTTCGGAGATTAATGAAAAAAAAGGCTGAATATTGGGAAAGTGCCCTCAAGAATCACTCCCCCACCCTCCAACCATCAAATCCAACTTGTAAACCTTAACTTAATCCCATGGAACTTTCTTCTGCTTTCCTCTTGCTTTTAGATTATGTGGAAGAAATCTTTCAAACGTTTCTCAGTGCATCCGCTGATGATCTGAAAGGGGCTGCAGCCAAATTAAAGGAATTAACTCCTTTGCCAATGAATTCAATGCTGGAGAGGGAGTCCAAAACTGATGCAGTAAAGAAAAAAACTGACAGAAGTAAGAAGGTTGTGGAAGATGTCCCCCCTACCACACCTGGTAAGAAAGCACATATTCAATTTTTTCACTTCTTTTGGGGAAAACGGTTGGCGGTTGGCATGGGAGACAAGCAGCAGCATGTTGTATAGGGACTTAAAAGAGACCTTTACTTCTCTCTCCCTCCCCCCCCCCCCCCCCACCAGTTACCTGCAGAAGGAATTGTGGGGTGGGGGTATCAAAGTAAAAATGTAAATTATTGTGGGTAAGTTTGAAAGGATTTTCCAGAGGAGACCTTGCAGAAAAACACAAATATTCTAAGGAAATACAAATTGTAGGGGGCCATAATCTGTAAACGATCACTCACTTATATGCCTTCAGCTCTGCCCTATTTTGTGCCCATCCCAAGTCAGAAATATTCTGAAACCACACACATCTCTTTGCAAACATGCTTTAATTATGCCATCACATCTGCAATGGAGGGTGATAGTAAATATATGTGAGATTTCATTATTTTTTAGTGGATCAAGTTCAGGAACAAGCTCCTAGAAACCCTCAAGCGGCTGCCAAGAAGAAAAAAGCACCACCAAAATGTTCACTTTGTGGACATCCAACGAAGGGACACAGTAAAGTTACCACTTGCCCCAAGAACCAAAGAAAACAATAGTTTCAAGAGTTTGACTTTTTATTGATATAAAATTAAAGCACCACTGTTATGGCCATTTTCATAGCAAGAATTGTGTTACAAGAGTGCCTGATGTCTATGATAAACATGTAAATTTGAAGTGAATTGTAACCAGGTGATCTGGTGACGTAATGAAAAGGCCTGGCCAAAATATTTTAATGCCGTATCCCACAAACACGTGCGGTCCTAGGTGTTGTTTTCCCATTGCCAAAACGTAACAGATCATTTCCTGTGCCTCCCAAATTTCCTGTTACTGAATGCAAAGAGTGAAAGTTGAAGTAGAACCGACGAGATCTGCCCTTGTGACCGCCATGTTAAAACACCTCAGGCCGTGAGCAGTTGTGGGATACGGCATTAAAATTTTTGTGCCCAGGCCTCTTCATTACGTCACCAGATCCCCTGGAAAATGTGCAGTTACAGAAGATATCCATACTCTCCCCACAGAAAGGTTTGGAATTTCCTGGGGGTTGGGGGATTCTGTAAGTCCAAAAAAATTTAAAAATGTATGAAGCTTAATTGGAATTTCCAGAGGGGTGGGGGGTGGGGTCTTGGAGAAAATCCCTTCCGTGGTGGAGGTATGGATATTTTCTGGAATTACACAATGCAAGTTTCATTGCCAGTTTCATGGCAGGAATTCTGAGTTAAAATATTGCATGACTTTCATGACTTTAATACAATAAAAATGCAACCATTTGAAATGAAAATTTGTTTTGCTGTTAACAAACCTGGGGGGAGAACTCCCTTTTATGGGCTATATGGATATGTTTTCGTCATAAATAGGGTATCGATTTTAACTGAGTTTTGCCATTTTGGTCAAGAATAGGGTGTGGTTTTTGTACTCTAGCCTTGATATGGGTATGTTTTTAAGATGTCACTTTTTCATCATTATCGAAAGAAAATCAACAAAAGTCGTTCACAAATTATGTTAACGGTAATTTAGCATTGGTCTGAACTAGGGAACTAATAATAACACAGGTCTGAAACAGGGTTTTGAGGTAATGGTCAGGTCAGGAATAGGGCAGAGAATATCACAGATTTTGGTCATAAATAGGGAAAGGTTTTTGGCAAGTGGGCTGCACAACCCCACCCAATTTCCCTTGAAGTCCCCCCCGGTAACAAAGTCATATTTCGCTGACATATATGCTATGTTTATGTTCCTGACCAAGAAAGTACATGTAGGATTTTAAATGGCCTCATCTAGCTCGAATCCAGTGAATTCTTCATCCTTTGAGCAAGGAAATGTTTCCCTGATGGCATCGTATGCACAGGCTGGCAAAGGATACCTCTTATTCCCCAAGAATCCATAAACCAGCCGAGAAAATTCCCGATAGGAAACACTCCTTAAAAAACTGCAAATAAAAAAGCAGATGTAATGTTAATCTACAACCCGAGAACAATATTTGGAAATGAAAGGTAAGGTATATATTAGAGTGTAGTAGAAAAAAAGAATGAAGAATAAAGTACTGGGAATCTGGACAAAACAACTGCAATCATTTTTTGTTTTGGACTGTACGATTCAACCGGAGTAAGACACAGCTATCAGTGTCAACTAATTGTCAATGATCAGATGTGAAAAGAGGCCTTCGAAAATCTTCCAGTGCAATGCAATCGGGAACACAACGAATATAATTTTCAAGGTCAATTTATTCAGCAGAAACTACTCCGTGCTTCACTGAAAATGTAAAATAATCAAATGTTTGGCAAGTTACATGTAGTAAAACAGGCACACAGAAAAGTACCAGGTCGATTTCTGCTTAGAATGAGGTTTTTGTTTTCGTATTTATTTGGGATAAGTATTGATTGGTGTTCGGTGCCCCTGGTTTTACTACGTGTCACAAATTTACTTTTCTCGAGCTCTCAACACATAACAAGCATTAACTTTTCATATCTTAAACCCAGTTAAGATCCACTTGTCCGGATTTTAATTTCTAACCTCAAATTTTATAACGCCAGCAAAGCCTGTCTCGACAGTATCTTGCAACTGCATGTAGCTATCAAGCGAGCACATCATACAAAAGTTACTTACCTTTCCTCCGATCCAGTCTGTTTATACGTTTTCTTGCTTTTCGACCTGTACTTGCCCGCTGCCAATCTAAGGCTCCATTTCTGGAGGCAAACGGGGTTAAATCCAGGATGCTGGGTGATGCACGAAAGCTTGGTGCCTTGGGGAAAATCCTGAATGACAATATCGCTCTCCAAAGCTTCGACGCATCCGTCTAACTCGCAACAGCAATAGCATTCACTGATGTTTTGCAAACATGCAAGGCTGCATTTGCCACAATGACACCTAAGCAATAAAGTACCGATGAAAATTTACAATGAAGACTAGCTAAAATTAGTAGTACAATCAATATGTACCTGTAAACTCGCAAATGCGCGTCGCTAGCAACACAAAACAATGCAGACTAACCATTCTTTGATGTCCTCTGCTCCACTTAATCGGCTTTGAAGCTTCTTTTCAAGTTCTTCCTCCGTTTTTCTTTCTTCGTCATATTGCGCCAGCCATTCCTCGTCTGCCATCGGCTCATTCGCATAGGCATCTCCTCGTTCATCATCTGAGGTTTCGTGTTCGCTCGGGTTTGATGAACCCTCGACCTCTAAGTCGTACTCGACCTCCGTTTCTGCGGCCTCCGAGTCCGAGCTAGAGACATAGCTACCATCGCTGGACGACATTATGAGTACGTTTGAATATTCGAACTTTTGTGGAGTCAGCTAAAAGTTCTTTCCACGAAATGCGCTGTATCCCACGCAGAAGAACAACTGGAGAGTCACTGGAGCGACGCTTGCAATGGCCTGAAATGACGTCACTAGTTCCATTCTCCCGTATGCTCGGTCGTGCTCTCGACAGAGCCAACTTTAAAAATTCATAAAAAATTTAGGTTTTAACCAAATTCAAAAATTTTTGCGACATTTCTCCCAACTCAATAAGAAGATTTAATTAGACGAAAAAAAATTTTTGGGGTTATAGGCACTTTAACTGTGGAAACAACATTGTCATCAGCTTCAGAGTAAACAATGTCTCCAAATATATCGTGGAAAATGTCTAGAACAAAACGAGCTTGTGCAGTAGAGAAAACTGGAAGTGTTGAAATAATATCATCCAAAGTAAAAATACTGGGAGCATTGCTGACTATCTCCTTGATAAGTTCATCAGTAAAGGCATGGGTTGATCCTAACAGTGTTGTTGTACCACTGTTCAAAAATGATTGAAATTCCTTCAGTGCTTCTTCCAATACTGATTCATCGTCTTTAGAAATTACCCGTGTTTCCCTTGGCTGACTTTCTTTCGCACAGTTTGCAAATGGAGGGTCTTCACAACTGCAATCTTCAACGTTGCATCTGCAAGGTTTTGCAGTTTGAGCAGCAATTGTGCAATTGGGATACACTCTCAACCGGTACATCAAGTGGTTGCATAAGAGCTTTTCTTAAGCAATCCTTTGCCCTTGCAAAATTCTTAATGGCAGTCTCACATTGTGCTAGTTTCTGGCCAGATGTTATAACAACATTATAAGCCTGCTGACCATCATGGCCAGCACGACCAGATTGTTGAACATGATCAACTATGCTCCGAGCTGGGCCCATGTGGATTACATAGCACACATCAGGAAAGTTCACCCCCATGCCCAATGCTGAAGAAGCAAGCACAATTCGGACATTGCCTGAATTAATTTTAAATGAATCCATTACTCTCTCTTTGTACTTATTCAAAGTCATTGAGTGAAATATTCCAATTATTCTGTTGGCTGGTGTCTTGGGCTGGCCTGGTACAAACACATGATCCTGGAGCATACGAAGTAGGTAAACAAAAACAGCTGCAATTTCGTTGTATGTGTTGCAGAATATCATAGATTTTGGCATAGATGGTCCATGTTTCTTTGCAAGGTCTACCAGCGACATCAATTTGTCCAGTTCTTCTGCTTTTTTCACCAGCTCCACATGGTACATGTTTTTCCTGTCAGGGCTCACCAGTATTTCTTTCGTGTTTGCACTCATGCATAGCAGCTTTTTAATTTTGCTTGCCAACTTTTTGCCAGCTGTCCCTGTCAAGGCTAGTAATTGGTGTTCCTGTAAAAATAAAAAAAAATTGATAATTGCTAGAAAATAAAACTTTTGTACTGTGGATGAAAAGTGTGGCCTCAATGTATTTCAATGCATCCACAATGCATACATGTCATAAACTGCTTATTTGGTAATTTTTGCGCTTAAAAGAACTAAAACAGTTAAACAGGAACATGAAACTTACCTTGTTTGCAAAGAGATCGAAGTGTTGCCAAATTACCATAATCTTTTCGACAGGCATCCATTTGTTTCTCTTTCTTTGATCAGTGCCCCTGACACACAAAAAATCATAAAATAGGTAATCAACAAGCGAGTACATGAGCTTTATTAGAAATGGCGCAAATACATCGATCGACACACGCTCTCAATACATCACCGAGAATATATAAGCTTTATCTTAATAAATATAAGCTTAAGTATATCTAGTTTCTAAATCTTACCATGATTCGACCGTGTGAGATTCATCGACAACTACCATTTCAATTTTGGGTCGTTCGTATTCAGATTTCAACAAATCTTGAAATTCTTTTGACAGGCATTGCTCCGCAGAACAAAAAATGAAGCGGAACTTTCGTTGCGAAATATCTGCCATGCATTGTGGATCGTTCCCCTTGAAATGGACGGCAGGAAGGCCAAGCTTGGTCAGTTCCCCGACTTGTTCCTCGACTATGCTGTTGAGCGGCGAAATCACCAGAACGCTCGCATTTGGGTTTGAGGATTGCTTTGCCAAACAAAATACTTGATAAATCAAGCTCTTTGCGAAGCCCGTTGGCAGAATCGCGAGGACATCAAGGCCTGCGAGAAGCGATTGCAAAGCTTCGATTTGCTCCGGTTTCAATGAATCTATTTTCGGAAATCGAGATAAACATTCCTGTCAAGCGTCACCTATTTGTCATTATTGAAGCATCTCGAGTGTTGACCACACGTTGACATCTGGTTGTCAACGCTCCGGCAATAGCCAATCATATTTTTGCATTGTGAGAGCAACGCATAATTCAAACTCTTCGGCTTAGGCGGTAGTCCCTCCTTTTGCGTGCTACTCGCCCCCAGGATCTCGCGCGGCCATTTTGTGTCACGCAAAGCGGACTAAGCGCATCACACACGACGGACTAAGCGAAAGAGGGACTACTCGTAGTCTAGGCTTCCGTCTGCAAATGTGACGTCAGTTGTGAGGTTTTTACACCGAGGATAAGCCAAATTTTTGGTCCTGTTACAGTAAATGGAGGGGTGACTGTGCTACTCATCAATGGGTTGTGATGTAATAAGAGAAAATATCCCTGCTCTAAACTATGGTAAAGAATATGAGCCCATTGCAAAAGAAAGGTATGTATCTTTAATGAATTGCAACCACAAATAATTTATAGTCACAGAAAGTGGGCTATTTGTAGATTCAACAAGGCCATATCTGGGGGCATCTCCACATTTACTTATTCATTGCACTTGTTGTGGAGCAGGATCGTCAGAAATAAAATGCTCTCTCAATAGCTAATGAAATTCCTTCAGCTGCAAATTTACCAAACCTTGTGGAATGTGACGATGTCACCACACTGTGCACAAATACAAGAGCAAATAGCTTTGTCAAAAAGAAAATACTGCGAATTTTTTGTGTTCACACGAATTAGTTACTTCCTGCAACGGATTTATTTTGATAATAGTTATTGGGAGAAGTTGGTAAGCAACTTTGAGTATATTTAGCCTCAAAACTTGTATCATGCGAATCATTGTAGTTCTGTAAGTAACGCAAATGTTCATCAGTTAATGAAATTTGCCATCTGCACAAGAACCTCAGGTTTGTATTTATGTCATCTTAGTTGGAAAGCTTTGGATACAGGTTGCACAATGCTGCACATATAGTGGCAATGTCGTCAAGTGTATCTAAGAGTAAGACTGGTATTTCATGCTTTAAGATTTCAAAGGTCTTGAGGTGGCAAATTGCCTGCTCAACAAAAATGCGCAAGTTTGCGATCTCTTTTGCTTTAACCACATGTTCCTTTCTCATTGTTTACTACCCCTTTTCCCTAGTGGTATGTGCAGTCAGCATTCGTAATTAAAAGGTCTTCAGCAATAGTGAACCCCTTGTCAGCCATAACCTCATCCGCATACAACAAAATGTCATAAAATCCTCACTGTCGTGTAATGGCAAGATCTCGTGCCCGACCACCCCAAGCTTGATACACAATTGAATGAACCACATTGCATTATAGACGCAAGGACTTTGAGTGTGTGGTGATGTTTGTGATCTGACCATGTCGCAGCTTTTATCTCAAGGTCTTTTGGAGTTTCAATGAACATTTCTGTGCAGTGTATGATGTGTCTCACATTCTTGTACTTCCTATAACTGAACTTTTTGGGTAAATGGTGCAAAGCAACATCTTTACATGGATTCAAATGGTCGAGAGAGCAGAAAGTAAACTGACGACCATGTTTGCAACATCGAAATATGTCTACATATTAACAAATGTGGTATTTTTTAAAAAATGCGGTTTTCATGGATTGTAGATAAGGCACATCAACTATATAGCCAAATATCTACCCATGTATTTATAAACTTGCTTACAGTTGTCTTGGATACCCCAAAACGAAAAGCTAGATCAGCATTTAAAGAACCCAGTCTAAGTTTCATTAGTGTCATTACAAGTTCATCTTTCACACACATTAGCCTACTGGGATCAGACTTTTTGGGAGTAGATGAAAAGTTTCTAGGATGTGTCGACAAATGCTTTTTGGGACCTTGCCAGTACTTTATTCTGGGGGACCTTTTTCGAAAGCAATTTAAACAAGACTTCAAAGGCAACCTTGCTAGGTAACCCAAGGAAGGTTTTCACTTTTTTGTCAGTATTTAAAACCTTTTGCACCAAATGCTGATGATTGTTTCTTACAAATTTCTTCCTCCATAATGCCGCTTCTCTTCTTTCTTTTTCTACCAACTTCCTTAGACGTTCGATTTTCTTGTCTTTTGCAGATACAATATTTAGGCATTGTTCATTCTTACAAAGGACACTCTCAGATTCTACCCTACTCTTCACAGGATCACTGCCACTGATATGATTACCGATACTAAATATACAAGAGCTACATGTATCGTTAGTTTCACAAGCATTATGCACTTCAATGTTTCCTGAATTGTCCTCCCCCTTTTGAGGAAGTGGAGCTGCCAATGGTTCCGTACAGGGCAATTCAAGGGACTCAGAATTACTGCGTTTAAGGCAAATCTTCCTACCAACAGGATGTTTCCCCTCACTCATTGATGCTCACTTTCTCGAAACTTTAGTACTTGAAATGGCTCTGTATCCTAAATATATTGCTGGATTTGGGTTTTGATTTGTAGGTCGTCCATCTGAGAAATGCTTACTAGACACTCTTGAATCACTTTTAGGTTGCCAGTTTTTTCCCTTTTCATCTTTTCTGTTGATCAGTTTGATCCACTGTTGTCTTCTTTCACTATTTTGTAAATCAGTTGGTAAGGGAAACAATGAAAAAGGAGAAGTACAGTCACAAATGCTTCTACCTTGATTGCACTCATGAACAGGATGAATCAATATCTTGTCGAATAAAAAGAAGGACAACTGATTTCGTTCACTGGATACAAACAATTTTGATGGCCACATGAACTTTTATGTCCGATTGTACTTTGTGCTTTCCCACAATGCAGCACGCCATTTGAGATTTGCAATTCATGTATATATGGCGTGAACATGTTCCAGACGGCGACACATCTGCAGTAGCTTTACAATAAATTACCAAGATAAGCTATTACAGGACACTGTTTACTGGACAGGAGAAAGACAAGAAAAGACTACAGTAATCCTGAAGTAATAGGTTGAGTAATAGTGCAGAAATGCTACTGGAATTGGGAGCCATTAAATTGTTTTACAAATTTACTATGTACTTATTGACTAAGTGGGAGGGCCCGACAGGAAAATATTTGCCTTGAGGTCCGCGCGCCATGACCGAGAGCCAAATATTTTCCCGTCTGGCCCCACCTGACTCAGTCAATAACTGTTTTATCATATGGCCTCTTTAGACTCTCATTCATGAGCACGTAGAAGATGAAGTTTTTACAAAAAAAATCGACAAATTTGCACAGAAAATTGATCTAATATGTTGTTTGCATTTGTTTTCTGGTTGTAAAATAAACATACGTGGTTAGAAGCGGCCAAATCCTCTAAAATCGTACCGCGCAGGGCCGTACGTATCCCTAAAGGGGCCATACAGCTTTTTCCAGCCCTGCTCGCACTCATGTGTACAGCCCTCATACAGGGATTTTCTCAATAGTTTCACAATGAAAGCGCATGCGGGGCCATACGGGTCATATGATAATGTAGTTTACTGCGTTTAAATTTTTCTCTTCCAACACTTTTCTGTACTGTCACCAGACAGATGCTTTGCTTTCATATGAAGGAAGCAGTCTTCAAGTTTGGAGCTCTTCCTGGAAGGAAAACTGCTTGGTCAGTAGCAAAGTTTTTTATCAATGTGACAGTTTCATCCAAGACTTTATGATTAAGGGTGTTTTAAGGCAATCGTGAAGTATTACTGTGTGTTCTCATAATATTCTATGCCTCTTGTAATGAGCCTTTAAGGTTTCCAGTCATGATTTGTCTATGCCATACACAAAGAGGGATGTTTTCTTACATACTTCAACACCACAGAAACCTCATCCGATGGCGTTCTTTTGGATTGGATGACTTTGAAGTTCTACAGAAGACAGTTCAGTGCGCTGAATACGATGCTCGACCACTTCGTCAAAATCTAAAGATTTGGTGCACAAGCTTTTATTTTCCCATAGTGACAATCACATCCACGCTCTAAAAATGACTTCATAACGGTGATAAAATCGTCATCTGTGGAAGTCTGATCAGAAGTGGTATCTTCATTGTTGCATCCAGGAACAGACCTTACAGTACTCTCAGTGGGAGTCTCGTCAGCTGTCTCCAATGCTTTACTATCATTGCTTCAAGGAACGTCTATCTGACATGTGGATATCGCCAGGCATATAGATTCCCAGAAACAGAAAGACTACAGATGTAAATGCACAACCCTCTTAAATGTGCAGCAGCTATTGAAAAACTGTTTTAAATGAAGACTTTGTGTGGGTGAGGCCCGATGAGCAACAGATGTGTTATTTGAAGCAGCGCATCAACATCCCAAAATTTCTACTGGCCATCTCATCATCTTTAAACGGGTAAAATGACTAAACCAAAGATGAAGAGATCAACTGACCCCAATAAGAGAGGGTGAACATCCAGATCACAAAACATCTTGCCATAACAGTGCCGCCAGCAAAGAGACTATAGAGAATATTGTTAAAAACAGTCGTACTTTTGAACTGCACTCTTGCGAAATGCAGACATTTTAAATTAACACTTTTAAGAGGAGAAACATTTAATTTATTCACATGCTGACTTTTATTGAGTTTAAAAACCTCTGCACATTCAAGAACTATCTAGAAGTACCTAGAATTTTCCAGAAGTTTTACTGTACCAGTGCAAACAGGTACAGCTTGTTGCAAGTGGTTTTCTCGTCGACTGCATTTGTTTTGTTTTTAGCTTGGATTTCAACAGGTTATGGGCCCAGGACGTTGCCACTGTGTTGTAGTTGTTGTCGTGTTGAATTAAAGGTCCACTTGAACTGTGTTGCCTAGCCTTCGTATTAAATGCAAACAAAGATGGCGTCCAAGTTGAAGACTGCTGTTGTTCCTCTGAACGGTACGAATTACCCAACGTGGAAGATACAGTGCCAGATGGCTCTCATGAGGGAAGGATTATCGAACATTGTTGATGGTACTGAAGCTGCTCCTGGTCAGGATAATGATAGGTACGCAAAGCTCTTTGCACAAAGAGATCGAGTGCTGGCAATAATCGTGCTGTCTTTTGAGCCGTCACTGTTGTACTTGGTTGGAGATCCTGAAGACCTGGCAACTGTGTGGGGGAAGCTGGCAAACCAATTTCAGAAGAGAACATGGGCCAACAACCTGGAACTGAGGTGTAACCTTTTCTCTTTGAGGCTGAAAAATGGTGAGTAAGTGCAGGAATACATAAAGGCCATGACCAAGATTTTCGATGGTTTGTCAGTGACTGGAGACCCAATTTCAGAAGAAGATCATGTTGTGCATTTGCTAGCTAGTCTGCCAGACTCATACAACATGCTGGTTACTGCTCTTGAGGTAGACACAGAGGTTCCAAAGATAGAAGTGGTCACTGAGCGATTGTTACATGAAGAACAGAATCTAAAGGAACGGTCAAGTGTTGATGCAAACAGTGAGAGAGCAATGACAGGAAAACAGCGACCTAAAGCGAGGGGACCAAAGTGCCATCACTGTGGAAAGTTCGGTCATATCAGGCGGAACTGCCACGAATGGGTCAGGACCAAGTTTAGCGCAAGCCAGAAGGAGACTAGTAACAAGCTGAAGGCAAATAGAGCTGAGGTGAGACGGAGAGACAGCAGCAGTTCAGAGAGTGACTACATCAGGTTGATGGTGAACCACATGATGTCAGCGACTTTCAGTAGCCAAATGAAAGATTGGATTGTGGACTCGGGAGCAACCTGTCACATGTCCAATGATGTTAAGCTGTTTGTTGAACTCTGTAGCCTGAACCAGCCACTGGAAGTCACACTTGGAAATGGATGCACAGTGGAAGCTACAGGACAAGGAACTGTTGTGTTGGAGTTAGCATCGACAAGTTGTAAAACAAGTCGATGCAAATTGCATGACCTTCTGCATGTGCCTGATCTGTCCTATAACTTGCTCAATGTGTCAAAGGCAGTGGCAGCTGGAAAGATGGTTGAGTTCCACAAGACCAGTTGTCAAATTCTGGATACAAATGGGAAACCGATCACTGTTGCCATGAGGGTAGGAAACCTGTACTACCTGAACTGTCTGACTGAACGTCAACAAGCTAATGCAGCTGACGACCAAGGCAAACAGTCAAAGGAAGATGTCTGGCATCGACGTTAAGGCCATCTTGGAGTACAAAACCTGCAAAAGTTGGCTAAGGAGGAGCTGGTAAATGGTTTTGATTTCAATCCACTGCAAACTATTAATTTCTGCGAGCCATGCCTGGAGCGAAAGCAACATAGAAGAAAATTTCAGGCGGCCAACTGAGCCACTGGGCTTGGTACGCAGTGATGTATGTGGAAAGATGAATGCAAAGTCCCTGAGTGGAGGTGAATATTTTCTGACATTCACTGATGACAAGACTCACTATGTGTGGATTTACATTTTGGAGCACAAAGACAAGGTTTTTCCATGTTTTCTCGAGTGGAAAGCCCTGGTAGAAAAGTCTATGCATGAGACTTTAAAGGCTCTACGCACTGACAATGGTGGCGAATACGTATCTGCAGAGTTTCAAAGGTACTTGAAGAAGGAGGGAGTTCGTCATGAAGAGACTGTACCAAAGACTCCTGAGCAGAATGGTGTTGCTAAAAGGATGAACCGAACACTGCTTGAAAGTGTTCGAGCTATGCTGGCTGATGCGAGGCTGCCACGTTGTTTCCGGGCAGAAGCATTGTCCACAGCTGTTTACCTTTGAAGCCGAAGTCCGACAAAGGCAGTGCTAAGAATGACCCCATTTGAAGCTTGGACAGAAGAGAAACCAAATGTAGAGCACCTGAGAGTTTTTGGATGTGCAGCATATGCACATGTAGCTAAAGACGAGCAGAAGAAACTTGACAACAAATCCAGGAAGTGCGTTCTTCTCGGCTATGGCACTGAAACAAAGGGATACCGGCCTTATGACCTGAAGCGTGCTTAAGTCTTCTACAGTCGAGATGTCTTATTCAATGAATCCAGTCGTGGAATTGAGGTGCCAAGCGCAGAAGAAACAAAGAACGTGACACCTTATGTGGAATTTGATAGTCTTCAGATGAGCCTGATGAGCAACCAGTTTCCAATGAGATGACAGAGCCTGTACCATCAAGACCAGAAAGGGAGAGAAGGACACCTGACTACTATGGAAAATGGGCAACTCTCACCAGCATTTACTTAAATGAGCCAAACACTGTTAAAGAAGCACTAGCCAGTCCAGAAAAAGCCAAATGGATAACTGCGATGGAAAGGGAACTGGAATCCCTTCGCACAAATGATGTCTGGGACTTGGTTGAACTGCCAAAGGACCAAAAAGCAGTTGGGAGCAAGTGGGTATTTAAGGTCAAGATGAAAGCAGATGGATCGGTTGAATGGTACAAAGCTCGACTTGTAGCACAAAGCTTCACTCAGAAATTTGGAGTTGATTACGATGAGGCATTTTACCCAGTTGTCCGTTTTGAATCAGCGATTCATGCATTTATATGGCTACAGAAGGAGAGATGTTCATAATTGCTGTCCATGTTGACAATATTGTGTTGGCCACTAAGAGTGATAAGCAAATGGCGGAAGTCAAGGACATGGGTGAGCTGCACCAATTCCTGGGTGTCAAGGTGATTTAGAACCCACAGACTGGACTAGTTTGGATTGGTTAAGAAGCTTATGCCCGAAGAGTCCCACAGAAATTTGGAATGGAGAATGCCAAGCCAATTGACACACCCGTATGTGATGATTTGTTGTTGTTTTTAGCTTTTCGTATGGTCGTAGTTGTAACGTTATGTCACACAACCCTTTATCACGTGACACAACATAGCAAATCATATGCGTTAGATTCCATGTGCTTGCAGAAGATTCAATGACACTTGTAAGTTGCTGGAGCTATGATGACTTCACCATATTAAATTTATTGATTCCAACTACCTTTGTGCTAGTCATTTCAAGAGGAATCGTAACATGGTGTCAGAAGACTTATTTTAGACTATCGTCCTCCTCGAGATTCAGTTGGAAGCCTTCACGAGTGACCTGAAATCGAGAAATGACTGTGTTGAGCAAAATGACAACAGAAAGCCGTTTTTCTTCCCACACACCCCCATTTTTTGATTGTCTCCACTGACCAAGAGTCTAGCGTAAAATTGCACTCTAGAGAGAGCAAGAAGGAAAGGTTGCAAAAATTGGGAAACAAGGCCATATTTTACTGTACCTAATTAACACAAGTATTACATTAAGGTACAACGGGCCTTTCTGACAAAGTTGAAGGCAAGAGATAAAGTTTGGTTAGTTCATATCAGAAAACATACACAATTGAGACTTACAATTTTGCTTGTTCCACTGTCACTAAGGAGAATCGTATTTAATCTTTGCAACCTTGACAATTCTGGCACTCTGAGGAACATCGAAATGGAGTACATCAGACAAACTGGTGGCATTTTTTTTTTTTCGTCGGCATCCTTTCCATTAACAAGGGTAATAAGAAACTGCATGGTGGCTGGACATTTGCTTTCTATTTCAACATAGATCTCTTTCCAGGAAAGATCTGACAAGCCTTCGTATTCCTTCTACCTGAGGACAGAGTTTTCTGATCTTCTACACATGCTGCTTATCTCTTCAATGACAGTTCTACAAACAATTTCTGTCATGACCTTAAGGCTAGGCGGATCATTGGCCAGCACTTCCAACTTTTCCTGTGTATTACTTAAAGGTATGTTTTCCTTCTGTAGCAGCCATGAGAGAATATGTGAAGAGAAAACAACAGCATTATGAATAAAGAAGGCACAAGACAAACCACAGAAATAATTCAGTTGTAAATCATTAGGTGTAACTAGCCTTTTATACTTTCAGACCTTTATTTGCATTATTTTTAATTGGCAAAAATTGTTATTGAGTTTTAGGTACACATTCAGACAAGCAAAGCACTGAAGCCAATTAAATACACATCTACCATATATGTAGTACTGCTATTCAACCAACGATATTCATTACGCAAAGACACTTTGTATGATAGTATAAAATGAAAACTCAGATGTTCAAATTGGTCTAAAACGATTGTTTTTAATAAACATTGCATTTATGCGTTCAAAACCATGTCACCCACTCAGCTGACTAAAGCAAAGCAGAGTCTGGATTTTATAAAAAAAAAAAAAAGAAAGAAAGAAAGAAAAGAAACAACTCAACACTGAAAACAGAGCCAAATTTGGCGATGGCTCTTCTCGGAAAAGGATTGTAGCCAGCTTTCTTTTAAAACCCTGCACTATCTTTAACATCCTAACTCCTTTCTCCCCGCGAGAGACCTCCACTAGCAGGGATGCTATGCGATGGAGTGCTTATCTGGTCTTATATTTAAGCTTACATTGCGTGCTGTTTACTTTTTTTCACTCTGTAAAAAAAATTTGTCCAACAGTAATAATTAAAAAAAATATTCGAAAGAAATATGCAATTTACCTGAAACTGGACTTCATCATCAGAGATATCCAAGTTTCTCCCCATCATTCACATTATTCTGAAGGACCTTAAAACTAACAACAAAATAACCTTAAAATCGGAGATGGATTGTAAATCATTAATACGAACCAAACAAAACATGGTGAAGAAGTTCATGAAAGAAATATTCCATGGTTTACCACCTTTTCGTCTGCGTTTTGTTGTCAAGCCAAGCTATGTTCGTCGTAACGAAATTGACGACGACTTCTTTTCTCAGACTCTTTTGCGCTCTTTGTCAAGGTGCAAGGTACCGATGGAGATATTTCAGTACAACGCTTGACCCTCTCAAACGACTTCTGAGTTTCTGTAATAAGGGTCTTGAAGGTGACAAAATTTTTTATCCGTCTTTCACATGCCCTGCATATCAAGTGAGGTCTTGTCTCAAAGTATGGCCACAGATATCTTCCACGGCAGCAAGAAGTGCACAATTTCTCTTTACAAAAAGATTTTTCGACCATAATCTGTCCCCAACTGCTCTACACAGCTGACACGAACTGATATCCACGGGCAAAGAGGATTTACATTTCTTTTTTGGAGTTTGTTTGAGATTAATAGACGACATTTTCAGGCTCGGAAAAAAGAAACAAGGTTTTCCCGTGCTGAAGCCCTCCCGCTGAACGAAGTTTTACGTTACAAATTTCCACTCCCTACTGGGCTCAGTAGGTTTGTTCAGTGGAGACAAACATTAACTTTCCTGCCCCTCCCTTCTATCATTTTTCTGGAATCTGCAAATCTAGCAGACACGTGACTAGCTGCAACCAGGGTACTTTCTAGAGGGAGGAAGAGAGAGGACCCTGGGAACGAGGTTGCCCAGTGTCATGCTCATTCACCCACTTGCTTGCTCGATCTTCCTGTGCAGCGTTTGGCAAGGAATCGGAAGCTTCACAGGCTAGAGCAGTTGCTACTAGATTAAAAAATCACTTTCATCGCGAAGGCCACTGTTTATTTGTTGACAACTGGTACAGCAGTCTTGAACTGTGCATTTTCCTAAGGTCAAGACGGATTTACTCATGTGGTACAACCAGAAGCAACCATAGGGGGTACCCCACCGAGTTGAAGGCATTTTGGGCACCAGCACATAATTGAGAGTCTACCAGGGGGTGTAGCTTTTGCTTGGAAAGACAGTAAGCCAGTCTACTTTTTATCCACTGCACATTATCCTGATGAAGTTGCAACCATCCAGCGCCAAGAAAGGAATGGCGTAGTGGACAATATTCTGAGAAAGAGGTGCAGTCACACAAGATTGCAGTAGATTACAATGCCAACATGGGAGCAGTGGACACCAATGATCAGATGACTACAGTTTGCAAGAGAAGAAAACAACAGGGTCACTTCAAAGAGTATCTACCATCTCCTTTAGGGAGGATCTGATTCATGAATTGGTCGGAAACTGGAGAACAGAAAAAGCAAGAAGAGGAAGAAAGAGGAAAGAAACACCATTTCGCCTAGAAAATGTTGGTGAACACTTTCCAGTGAAGGGCATGGGAAGTGACCACACCTGCCAAGTCTGTGGGGGAAAATGTCGCCAATCCATGAGAAATTCCCAAGATGTCTCAAAGGCAGAAGTACTCTTTAAACTGACAAAAACAACAGTCAAATGTGAAGTTTGTGCTGTTCATTTATGCATTACAAGGGACAATAACTGCTTTCAAGCATGGCACACTTAAACTGAATACTGGATAGCCTGCGAAGAAAAGGGTTTCTGTGGGGTTTCCAAGAAAGAAAGGCCGAGAAACACAATTGTCGATGTTTTGGCCGCACGAAAATTGGGGGCGAGAGAAAAGAAGAGAAAGAGGGGGGAGGGGGAGAGGAGGGAATGAAACGCTTGCAGACAAACCCCTGGATTTTGAAAACCACTCACTTGGCCTGTCACGTCTGAGCGCACAATTTCATGCTGTCATCAGCTGTCATAAATTGACCAATAAAATGTTTCGACTTCAATAACGGAAGTGAACTTTCAGGGACACGTGTTTAACCAAAACAAACTTGACTTGACAAAATAACACAAAGCAACACGCATACGGAGGGAAATGGAGAAATCTCAATGAATCAGAGCGACCAATGCAGGCTTTGTAATTGCAATTTCAAAGTTAAATTTGGTAATTTAAGCCAAACGAGCTATATCAATACAAGGTGAAATTAAGAAGTCAACTCCAAGCAAGTCAACTCCAAGCAAGTCAACTCCAGTAAAGAAGCGTTTGCTGGGCACGCCAGAGGGAAGAAGTCCGATCCGCAAATTAGTTCGAGTGTTTTCTCCTGTGACAAAACCAAACGGCGGAAAGTCTTCAAGCAAAACTTTAGAATTTGGGCAGGAGAGTCTTCAAAAATCTGAGAAGGAAACTAACGATAACCTTGACTAGTTTTTGAACATAGATAATCTTCCCGAAGGAGGGCTCCAAGTCAAAGTTGCCCTTAAAACCAACTCTGGAAATGTTCTCGTACGAATTCCCCGTGATGAGGAGACCAAATATTTGGTAAAGCAAATATGTGACAAAAACTGGCAAACGGCAGCTAACACTGTAACAAAAACTTCCGAATTGTACCCAGAGGTTCTAAATGCTGTCAACAAAAATTCTTCTCAAGAAATGTCAGAGTACCTGAAATCCGAAAGCATGTTGCTATCTACAGTAACAAACCAGACAAAATCACTGGGTTTTCCAACACAGTATTCTTGGAGGAACTACGAATTTTCTGTCAGGCGGCTTATCACCTTGTTCTTGGCGCATGTGGTACTGAAGAAAGTGACATTAAAATCAAAGGAACAGCTGCAAATAGTGTCGCACTTGCTTCTGCAATAATGTGCAGGTTTCGAAATCCCAAAGCATCAGCATTGCACCACAGGATTTCTACAGTATTGTTCCACAGCAGTGCAAAACACGAGAATGTCGTCATTGCATTACAAAACATTGCATTACAGAAACATGAAACTGACTCAGAAACCGAGGAAGAAGAAGTGGAGTAGTGGAACACAAATCGCGGTCCTGTACGAGAGGAATGCCTTTGTGGAAAATACTGGGCCAGTAACGGATGCTACCGGATTTTCTGCCCTTGATTTCTTTAACCTGTTGTTTAAAGATGAAAACTTCGACAGAATTGCCGAGGAAACCAACCGCTATGCTAGACAGTTGATTGCAACTACAGCGGATCCAAAGTGGTATGAAACGAACGCCATTGAAATCCGAGCATTCTTTAGAGTGAACATTCTGTTTCGAATCAAACAGCTTCCAGAAATTCACTCGTACTGGTCGAGAAATCCGCTTCTTGGCGTTCCAGAAATCCAGAAGATATTTCTACGGAACAGATTTGCAAAGATTTCCCAATATCTTCACCTCAACGACAAGAGTAGAGAATTGCCACGTGGGGACGCAAACCACCACAAACTATTCAAAGTGCGGCCCCTTCTTGACTCCGTCGTTTCTTCGATAAGAAGCGAGTACAGGCCTCAAAAAAACTTGGCTATTGACAAGGCAATGATTCCATTTAAAGGAAGGCTTGGGATGAAACAGTACATGCCGCAAAAGCCTGTAAAAAGAGGCATTAAAGTTTGGGAGTGCGCCGATTCTTCGAACAGTTATGTTTGTGACATGAATGTTTACACTGGGAGGGAACGTGATGCAAATCCCGAACAAGGTCTTGGTTATCGTGTCATTCACAATTTAACAAGGCGTTTTGTTGGCAAGAATCACCATGTCTTTGTGGAACTGTGCGTTCAAATCGACAAGGCATACCAAGGGATATCGCTCCGACAACGCAACAAGTGAAACAGCTTCGATAAGGAGAGTCTGTATTTTGTCGCAAAGGCAATTTAGTTGTCACAGTGTGGAAGGATAAGAAGGCTGTTTATTTCTTAAGCACACAATCAAATCCTATTAGTGACGATCAAGTGAATAGGAGGCAGCGCGATGGAACCATTGTTGAAGTTCCAAGCATTCCCATTGTGAAGTCTTACAACAACAACATGGGCGCCGTTGACCTTAGCGATCAACTTCAAGGATACTACATGTCGGGCAGAAAATCTAAAAAATGGTGGCGCTGTCTTCTGTGGTTTCTCATGGATACTTCTATTGTCAATACCCACATTTTGGAGAAAGCATCGAGGAATCACCAGAACAGAACTCAGCTCGCTTTTCGGCTTGAGTTGGTTCGTGATTTGATCGGCGATTTTTCTGCGAGAAGATTATCGGTTAGTTCAGGCGAATTATGGGAAGGCACTGGCCTATACCATACAGCAAAGGGCGATGCAAACGTTGTTTAAAGCGACAGAAAACTACGTGGTGCAGAATGGCTTGTGAACTGTGCGGCAAATGCATTTGTTTGGAGTGCTTTCGCAATCATGCCACAGAGGATCTTCTGTGATCGAATGGCGCCAAATTTGAAATTTCACTGTGAAATGAATGCCTTTTTTTATTACTTTAGTGAATGTATACCGCGTAGAATCATCAAAATTCATGATTCATGATGTATTTTGGCCTTATTTGTCTTCCTTAATAGCTGTAAAAACATTATTGATGAAACAAACTTTGTTTTTACTTCTGTGACTGCTGAAATCAAGACAACATGGAGACGTTTTTCAAGATTTTTTATTTTGTTCAAGTTGGATGCTGTATAGTTCAACAGCATATACCTGTAGAATTAAAATTTTTATACCATTAGAAAGATCATTTTCTTAGGAGCAATGTTTTCCTGTAATGTTTTTTCTCTAGGTGGCTAGATTTTCAGATATTTAATAAAATGTGCAGTGATGTTATCTGTGTTCCAGTGACGTCAATTTGCCTTGGGCAGGAAGGGGAGTGCCCAGTGTGTGACTCCCTTGGGCTGGAAAGGGTTAAGATATTGAAGGAAGCCTTCTGCTTTTGGAGTAGTTTCATTTATTTTACATCTCCAGATATATATATCTAGCTAAAAGACAGCAAAAATTGATCTGGTGATGGTTTTCAGAGGAAGATGGTGTTATTCCTAGTGCAACAGCAATGTTCATTGTATCAGTATCTGTAAAAACGTTGGATAGAGTAAGCTGTATGCGTACAGAATTTTTGTTGGTGTGTGGTTGAAGTTACGCATGTTTTGGAAACAAGCTTGGCGTAAACCAGTGGGCTTGCCTTAGAAGTTTTTGAAAGAGTTGTTCCGAAGCTTTCATATTCACGATTATTCGAAAAAAAGTTATTTTTTGTGTATTCCACAGGACTTTAAGCGTAGACAAAAGACCATAACACTTGAGAGGGCAAGCATCAAGGTTGTACTTGTTCTTAAAATAAGGAAATGATAGGAAATTGTTGGAGTCGTCTTTCAAATTTTTCACCTTTTTTACACTGTTGTGAAACCATTCTGGATAGAAAATGGGGCAGTTATTGATTCTGATTAGTGAATTATACCATAAGCTCTGATTAAGAAATTGATGCTCCAAAGTTATTGTATCTTCAAAGTTAACTTCTGCCCAGATTGACAGGACCTCTTTCAAATCAAAGGACACTATGAATAAGTCGTGGATACATTACGTTTCAATGGGTTTTGGAGATAATTGAATCCGTTTAACAAAAAGAAACATTTTTACATGTATCCATAGGCAGCCAATGAGTAACTTAAAATTCTTGGTTTTCACATGACGTCATAAAAAACTAGAATTCAAAATTAAACAGATTTTTGTATTTTTAACTTCATCGCGTAAAAGACATTTTAGAAATGTATCTGCTTGCATGTTTTCAGGTTGGCAGCGTGCTTTGTTTTGAAAATAGAGCAGTTTGAATTTTAGGTTTTTTCACAGTCCGTGACATAAACATGTCTGCTCACAGGCATGTCACGTACACGAAAACATCGATTCAGCTTGTGTTTTTGAGGTTTGAAAATGCAACATGACAGGAGAAGCGTCTTTGCGAATGTTTGCAAGCTCAAAAGAGAGAAGAATGTCTTTGAGAAAGCCACAGTAAATTCCAGATGTTTTAACACGTTTGCGGCCGCCATATTTGCGCCTCTCAGAGGGACACTAACATGGCGTGTCCATACTAAACTCTATAATTCTGAGTGGTACATTTTGCCGAATAACTCGAGTACGGAATATCGCACAGCCCCAAGACTTTGGTATGCTGTTTAATTATTAGTCTTCTACAACATCTCAATTTCTTGTCTTTGTCTATCGAATGGTAGATGATCTTATTTTTTTACTTGCGTGACTGAAAACCAAGAATTGACTTCAGTTTTTCATGCGTGTGTCCTGTTATTGATTATGAATTAGATCAGATTAGGTTCCTTCCGTTAACAATAGCCTGCAATTACCTGGCTTTGGCACTTGTTATCGCGGTCTCGCTACTCTTAGAGCGTTCAAATTGCTTGAAAATTACCAAGGTACGTAGGATACGCTTTGCGCTGTTGTGCATACTCTAGGAGATCGTGGGCAGGGGAATGGGGAGGAGTAAGGGAGTGTTTGTGGGAGGGTTTTTGTATTATTTTTATCAACCAATCAGGACAATTTAAGAGTGGGTCCACAGCGAAGCGTGTCGTCGTTTGCAATATATTTCCAAATGGCTTCGAGAAGTGCTTCAAGAACTTCTTCGACGAGAAGGAAGCATATGGATGAAAGGAATACTGAGTCCTCGAACAAGGACACTGAGTATGGTAAGAAGAATGCAGAAGTTACAAATGTAGATGTTCAACAGTGTATTCCTAGCACTGGGCCTTCCATGAACGATGTTGAACAGTGTATTCGCGCGTGTGCTGAACCTGCCAAGTCGAAGATGGAGTCTCGGTCTACTGAACAGGAAAGTGTAATTGGCTACGTACAAAATCTTTCCCCGTTGAAGCATAATCGTAAGAACACTTTGGATTACGCTTCTATGACTTTGCAAACAGCAAGTGGCAATCGTGAGGTGTTATTATACTCTCCACCTAAGAGGTCACTGCTGTTGGAGAGCGAGAAAAGTCGAAGACCGATCAAAGTGTCATGTTTGACTTCTACTCCTGATAGGAAGAAGTTAATCATAAACGACATGACAAAGGTTTCCTTCCCAGATAGTTCGGAGTATTCCTTCCAGTTTCAAGATGTGCGTTTGGCTACTCCAGAGCCGATGACAATTCTACAAGTATTAAACGAAAGTGATGAGTGGAACTTGGTTACTGTGAAAGGCAAAGTTGTGACCATTAAAGACCCAGTTATCGTGGGAGAAAGGAAACTGAAACTGGCCGAGGCTGTCTTTGCAGATCGAAGTAGTAGTATTGCATTGGAAATTTGGGAAGCAATGATAGACACAATAAAGGAGGGAAACTGTTATTGCCTAAGCCATGTGCAAGTACGTATTTGGTCAGGGAAAAAGAAGTTATCTACTTCATTTCGCACCACTGTTTCTTCGATCACAGATGAAGCGGCGACTGTCAACATCAGTCCTGATTTAGCCGGAGGTGAGCAGCAAAGTATTTTGGTTGAGTCAGTTTCGTGCAATGTGGAAATTTTTTCTATCGAGAAAGTCAAGAGATTCCTAAAGTGCTTAAATTGTGAGAACAAAATTTTTCAAGTTAGTTCCAGCTCAGTAGTGCATTGTGATAGATGTGGACATACAATGAAATCAATGCGGTGTTCAATCGGGTTTTGTGCAAGAGTCCTGGTCGATACTGATAAGGGAAATCGTATAACGTTGAAATTGTTTGAAGATGTGTTGCAGAAAGTCATTGGAGATGATCTTTTTCAATTAAATGAGAGTGAAGTGGCAACGAAACTACTTCTGTTTGACAATGTTCATGTTAAGTACGCTTCTTCAAGTGGAACTGTGTCTGAACTTACAGTCAACGAATAGGAAGTGGAACTGCATGTGTTTTATTTTCTCTCAACCATTGATGTGCTTGGTGTACTTGACAACGTTCATGTTAGGTTTGAGGTAATAAGTTGTTTTGTCACATTTTGAATTGAGTTACCTACAAATGTACTTAATACGTTTGGTTATATTTATGATAAGCCTTGTGTTGTTCGACATATTACATGTATTTTCTCGCGGTTTCAATGAACTGCAGTATATTGATAATGTTCATGTTAAGTTTGATTTGTTATATTTTGAAATAAAAATTATATTTGATCTTGCATTGTTATTTGATAACAATTTCGTCGAGTTTGTCACTATATTTGTACTGTTAGATTTAATGGTAAATTTCTCCAAACAAATTGACTTATTTCATTAATTTTGACCAGTTGTCTCAAGCACACAAGAACACTTATTATAAATAATGTCAATACTCAGCATTATTTTGTTTAATTTTAGGGGTATGATTGTTTCTTTTAAATTAATCGGTCTAATGCAGACTTTTCTAGTTAGTCTCTGGTGAAGATATTACCAGCACCATTTGGGGTGATGTCTTCTAGTACTGTAGAATTTGTTGTTCAGAATTGTTCTTGCACTGCAGACTTTTTGACTTTGTCCTCTGGTGAATATATCAGTAGCACCATTTGTGGTGATGTCTTCCAGAACTAAAGAATTTGTTGTTGAGTGGAAATGTTCATTTGCCAAATGCAATAGATGTGTTGTTGGCAGCATCAAGGAGGTAGTTTTTGCAATGCCATCTTTTCATTGTTGGTGCACTAAGACTGACATCAGATGAGTCCATAGTTGATTGCATAGATGGGATATGATATCTTTGTTTGGTGAGTCTTTTTGTTTCTTCCTCATTGATTTTATTGTTATTCTTTGCCACAATGTGATGGTTATGGTTGGGTCAGTGTTGACTTCAAATGGTGTACACTGGTGCACCTGTAAAGATAGGGTGTGTTGATATATTGATGTGAATGAAGAAATGAAATATGAAATGAATTATAACAGTTGAAATGTTGGTCCTTTGCCAGTCTTACCTGAACACAGGTGATGGCAGCGGTCAGCTGATGGGTACACTGTACCTGTAAGGTACTGGTACCAGTAGTCCAGAAGGAAAATTAGCAGTTGTAAACTAGTTGACCTCTGACTGAGTAAAGAATGCAATGATGGTAAATGAGATGTAAATGATAATAATAATAATAATAATAATAATAACAATAATAATAATAATAATAATAATAATAATAAATTATATCTCATGTTGGTTGTGCATTGTCTGAATACAGGTAACTTTCATCTTCATAGACAAGTATGACATATTAATTTTATACTAAGCAAACATATATTGGCTTGTGATCACTGTAATAGGATTCTAGAACACCAGCAGTTAGTACATGATTTGCTTTATTGGTATAGATATGGTCAATTTGTGTATGATAATCTGTAGTAAACTGGCTTATCAGTTGTATGTAGCTTCTTTGTTCTAATAAGCATTTTGTTAATGCTTTTTGTTCGGATGAAACTTCCATCAAATTAACATTGAAGTCACCTAGTATCACAGTAGGTGTATCTGCATCAGGAATGATTGTATCAAGAAGATGATTTATAGTTTCAATCAATTTTTGTTGATTAGCTTTGCTTTTTGACCTATAGATGCCTACTAAATGTAAGTTTGGAACTGGATCATTAAGTACACATACAGTTAGTTCTATATTGTTGAAGTTAGATCTGAATGGTGTAGTTGCACAATCTATATTAGATTTAATATACATAGCCATCCCATAACTACTTCTGACATTGCTATTTGGGTTAAAGTCATTTCTGAAAAGATTGAAATTAGCCATTTCATAGGTTGTATTGCAATCAGAAGGGCATAAACGTGTTTCGACAAAGATATTAACCTCAGCTTCTTGAACATTGTAGTCACATGCAACATCATCAAAATGAAGATGAAGAGATCGAACATTATGAAACAGTATTTTCATTCTAGAAGACTGGTTGGCATTGTATAAAAATGGTATAGAAGGGAGCAAACACTTCTCTCTAAGCCTGGCCATTTCTTCTTGAACTTTTTGACTAACACAGATTTTGTTTTCATTTAGATTGATTATATGTAGTGTTGAACTATTCTTTACTCTACTTAAAGCAACATAATGCATGTGTTCTCTGGTTGATGATGGTAAATCAAGTACTGCTTCATTACGTGTATCACCTTGGCAACGATGGATAGTCTTAGCTGCAGCTGGCCGTAAAGGATATTGTCTACGAAGTATCTGGCATTGATGTTGCTTTGAAATCTTGAATTGTCTAGTTATCTCTAAAATTGGTGTCCAGGTTTTATCCACATTTTTGGTAAATAAATGTGCAAATTCGTTGCGATGGTTATGACCTATGGTAGCTTCTGGGAAAGATACCCAAATGATACTTGGCCTAATGGAGTCTTTAACTCTGTAGTCTATTTTCTCTATAACACACTCAGCACCATTTGTCATTCCATCAGTTACATTGACATTTGTTGTTAAGTCATATTTTGCAGCCACAGCAACTGAAACAACACTGTATAAGCCCATAGTTTTAGTGGGATCATCTGGAATTTGTTCTTTGACTTTGATTTTTAGGTCATCAGACATATCTCCAACAACAATGTCAATACATTTAATTTCAGCTTTCTGAGTTTGTGCAGCTTGATATATTGTATTGTTGTGATCATTTACTTGTGCATTTGTTGAGTATAGATGTGTCTCGCCAGGTTTAATTTTTAGAATTTGTTCTTTAAGGACCTTAATATCATTTTGGCTATGTTTTCCTTCTCTAAGTCTGTTGAGTAGTTGTCATCTTTTTCCCTCATAATTTCAGTGAGTTCAAACAAGGTAAAATACTCTTTCCAAATGTTGGTTGCTAAAGCACCATAAGAATCATTGGTATTTTCAAAGATCCATTTATCAAATACTGGCTTTAATTGGAATAAGTCTCCAACTGTTATCAAGCTCAGATTTCCAAATGGTGATTTGT
>JAEMWC010000017.1:1675000-1682500 GCA_016490735.1 Pachyseris speciosa | reverse complement strand
AAATTGGCAGATGTCTCCTGGTCGTTTGAGAACCAAACACCTAAGGCTTTGACTTTGTATTGCGGCCATTTAAAGTTCCGGCCAGGAATTTTTACCTCTCCTTGTCCACAATTTGCACCAATCCAAAGGGCTTCTGTTTTTTTTATCGTTAAGCTTAAGGCCGGAGATCTCATGAAAATCATCTAAGATCTTAAGACAGGTTATCAAGGACTTCCTTGATCCATCTAATATCAGCGATGTATCCTCTGCATATTTAGTTATCTTGATTTCTGTTCAGTTTACGTGCAAACCTTCAATATCTTTATTTTCACTGATTGCTTTTGCTAACACTTCGACTGACAAGATGAATAAGTAAGGCGAGAGAGGGCAGCCTTGTCTAACACCTCTTTGAATATTAAAAAAATTGCTAGCCCAACCATTATTTAATATACAGCTTTCTGCAGAGCCATAGAAAAGATTGACCCACTTTGTTATGCTGGTCCCAAATCCGAAGTATTGTAGAGTTTTGCTAATAAATGGCCATTCTATCGTATCAAAGGCTTTTTCAAAGTTAAGAAACAGGATTAGCCCCGGGATATTTTTCTCTTTAGCATAGCAAATTATACTATCTAGCCACATTCCAGCCACATCCCACAAGCTTTACGTTTTTACTGCTTGTTTTATGGATATGTGGGTACTTGAGCCTGAGCATTAGCTATGCCATGCTGATGAGGCCTAACAAGGCCGAAACAGCTGTCCATGGCTGCTAATGCTTGGGCTCAATCTTTGCTTTGGTAGATTTAAGGGGTAATGCCCGCTACCATGTGGCCTTACCCTTACCAAAGCAAAACTATGGAAAAGATATGGCAACTTTTGGGCCATATGTGACCCATATGTGGAATTGATATGGGATGGTTAGATAGTAGTATGGAACTAATATCGGGTCAATTTTAGCTCATTTTCATAGTATGGGAAATATATGGCTTAGAAAGACAGTGTGAGACACAATATGGGAAAGCTATGGGGACAACTTCCCATAGAGATTCCACAACTGCTGGACTTGATTTTTGGTCCTCCCTTTGCATGGATTTTATATGGGACTGAAATTTGTCATCGTTTTGAATTTTCCAAAAACTTCATGGTCACAGCTTTCATATGGAATTTATATGGGCACCATTTACAAGCATTCCATAGCATTTCCATACATATTCTTATCCCATCCCCTGGAGAAGGCTCCAGCAGAAGGGAAGAAGAGAGACCCTGGAAACATTCCATACAGTCTGTATGGTCAGTGCTTGTCACAGCTGCAACATCACTGTAGTTGATGGTCAGCATTTTCACACACAATACTAGGTATACATAGAGAAACAAGAAAAGTTTATTATACTGACTGAAAATTTCAGTCAATACAGCAACATAAACTGCAAGGTATGAAAACAATCATGTAAGAGTTCAGCTCACTCTGGGATCCTTGGGTCTTGGTTAAGCCTAGATACAAATATCGCGATATTTTTTGAGATATTTAGAAGTTTTTGAGAAATTTAGAAAATGTTGAGAAATTTAGAAAAAAATGTGATATTTAGAGCAATTATCACAAAAAAGATACTTCATAAGAACAAAAAAAAAGGTTTCTATTAAATTTTACGAGTTGTTTTCGTGTTTCCCTGTCTGCACAAGCTATAGTTCAGTGAATAACAACATGCCTAGTTGCACGCAAAACTTTGTTTGAAAAGTTGTTGTTTGAAATACATAACACTGTCTTTTAAGATGTTGTAATTCAATAAACTCTTTAACTGTTTATTGCTGTGTTCTGGGATCTGTGTTCTGGCAAAGCACTTATGGCAAATTGCAATATTTAATTAATAAACAGAAATTGATGAAATCGAGTTGCTTAGATGTTTATATTTACTTATTATACCTTAAAATAAACCAGCCCTGCAATATACATCTTTTGCTATTCAAATAATAATGTATTTTTTTTTCATTTCTTTAATTGATATAAAGCCAAAAATGGGTCAAATTAACATTAGAAAAAAATGATATTTCTGAGAAATTTAGAAGATTTTTTAAGAAATTTAGACTAAATTCAAAAGAAATTTAGCAATTTTATGAGAATTTCTAGAAAGAAATTTAGAACATTTTTTGCGATATTTGTATCTAGGCCTAGTCTTGGTACAGTAAATAGCTGTTATTATTACTGTTATCACCAGCAATACAATGTAGTCTTACGTAGGTATATACTGTCCTCATGAAAACTGGGTTAAAAAATGTCTTGACAGATGTTGTATCTCTTACAAGCAAAACAAAAGAAATGTTCCAAAGAAGGCCCAACCCCAAGCCAGCCCAGGTAAAATGTCAGGTGGGATCTAGGCAGGATTCCGGCAATCCCACATGGGATCCCAGATGGGAATGGCGGGATCCTGCTTTTCCCACCTGGGATGAAAATTTGATCCCACCAGGGATCCCCCATTAAATGCAGGATTCCAGCATCTCATCCGGGATCTTAGGTGGGATTTCTACATCCCACTCAGGATCTTAGTGGGACTAAGATCCCACCTGGGATCCTATTCAGGATTGGCATGAGTTATATCCCACCTGGGATCCTAAATATCCTACCAAGAAACATACCCTTGCTCATGATCTTGGGAAGTTTCCATGCAAAAAAGTGATAACTGTAGAATTTGCCACCCAAATTTATCCATTTCAAACATCCATGAACATACATGAACATGTATATCATGAATTCGATCAGGCAGTAATCAATCAAATGTCAGTCAAAAGTCCCACAAAAAGTTGACAGTATGCTTGTGTTTAGTAATTCCCTTTTCAAGCAAGGTTGTTAGAAAAATAAATACTAACATAGGGAGGTCACGTAGGTATACTAATAATAAATACAACTATAAGTGCACCGTTTGAAGGATTCCAACTCACACAAGAATGTTGAGGACAAGCATTTGTTGAATTTACCATAAGGAGAAGAAAATGCACGTTTTGTAGATATTAAAGCATTTATTTGCACTGTACTGCATGAGTAACCTGTTTCTTCAACTCATATTAAACACGTATTCCATTACTAAATGTTCGTAGCGCTTCGAGAAAATAATTCATCCACCGCTTCCACTCCCAAACAAAAAAAACTTACACAGTTTGTTGGTTGATTTTGTTGTAAATGAAATCCCCTTCAAAAGCTCCTCTTTTCACCGTTTTGTTTCCAAAGACGCCACTTTGATCAAAGTGACAGCAAAGCAGCAACAAGTGAAGTGTCATGCTCATTTTTGGACATGACTGTTGTAGGAGCATTTTTTTTTCACCTGGTCCACTTTAAGTTTATAAAAACATATTCAAAGGTTTCCTTTCACCTTTGAGTGCATATAAAGGCGGAAACAAGCGACGCATGTCTTCAAGGATCACGTTGTTTTCTCAATGGATCAATCGAACTTGGTTAACTTCAATCCTCCAGTCCTCCATTTTGAATTTTGAGCAGCTAGTTCCCAGGCAAGCCGTGAGAGCATTAACGCATGCGCAACTCAACTTCAACATCACATGGTGCTTGAAAACAATAGCAAAGTGTGAGTGAGCTTCTAGCGCGTGGGTTTGAACAGATACAGAGATGTTTTATGAAGTTTGCTACGCTGTACTGCTAAAATAGTTTGATTCACCAGCTTTTTTCAACTGAAATATATCAGTTGAAGGAAAGAAAACGGACAGACATATAGTTCAGGAACAAATTGTCTCCCAGGTCGTCTAGCGAGAAAGGTTAGATGCTGAAATGCTTGTTTGAATCTCCCGTATCTCATCGCATCGCATCATTATAGCTACGTAGAAGTTCGAATTTTGCATCTTTGCTTTATTGTTCTTTAGTTCTGAAGCACTATAGTTTTAGAATTGAGAATAATAAGCTTATAATCATAAGGTTTTGGTTTTTAAAGACTAGAATTCCGAACTTATGAATCATTTGTTCATTCACATTTTATGGTAACCGGTCATACAATGTCAAGCCCGGAACATCTCTTTCTTTGTCCTTGATTTCTTTGAATGAGAACTTTCAATTGCAACAAGCTTCAGTCAAAACGTTTCTATGCAATTTCTGTGAGAATATTTAGGAAGACTATTAAGACTATAACGCAAGTACTAAGACTAAACTGTATTTTTTGTTATATTTACATGGATATGTTGCTGTTATTAATAAATTGATGGCTTAAATTGAAAACTGGTATAGTATTTGCTAATGTAAACTGGGTGGGATCCCACCTAGAATGTTTCGTAATCTTGGGTGGGATCCCGTCTACTTGAGAAAGGATCCCACCTGGGATGTTCCATAATCCTGGGTGAAGTCTCAGGTGGGATTGGCGGCATCCTGCCTCATAATTTTACCTGGGAGATTGTTCAGAAGATAAATATGAGTGTGTGGAGGCAAGATGCCCACTAAGGGTCCGAGCGGGCCAAACCCCTGAATAGGATAACATTCTTTTCTATTTCTTTTTTAATTTTTTTATTAACAGCTTTTTACTTCTAGAAACATTAATCCTACATATAGAACTGCAAGCATCTGGCAAAGGTCATTAAATATACTGATCAAAATTGGACTAAGATATTGATAATGGAAATTAGGACAAAATACTTGTGTACATAGGATGATTATGTTCAATCCAGCACCCCAGCATGCAAGTTGAAGAAAACGTTTGTTATAATTCAATAAATGAATGATTGAAAACTGAACAGCTTCAGTTTGGTGTTCATAGATAGAAGTGGCATCTATATAAAAAGGATAGGCGGATCGTTTTGGATGCATGACTCGTACTTTTTATTAAATGACATCCATGGCAACTTGCACAATGTTATGTAATTGCCATGGGCAAACTACTGCTGACTGAAACCATAGATTCCCCACAGGTGCCTGCCCAGTGGTGATAACTAGCTAGTTTGTACATCCTGTGCCTTTTCTTTGGTATGAGATATGTATTGACAAGAACAACTGGTAATGCCATAGATTTCCCATAGTTCAAGCACATTGTTATGGAATTTCTACGGGCAAACTACTGCTGAAACCATAGATTCCCCATAGGTACCTGCCCAATGGTGATCTACTTTCCTTAGGTATGGGTTTTCTATGGGCAAGAACAGCTGGTAATGCCATAGATTTTCCATAGCTGCTAACCCCATGGTATTAACCTGAATGTCCCATATCACATCCATATGAAAAGATATGGGAAATATATGGATTGGTACCAATTTCCTACATTTTCCATAGTTAAGGACAAAAGCAGAGCAACCTATGGGAATGCTGTGGGGTGGTATATCCCATATCAACTCCATACCAGTCCCACATATGGACCATAGATGACCCCATATCATTTCCAGGTATGGGCAATACCTGTCCCATACCAACTGCTTTGGTAAGGGTAGTGCCTTTAGAGTGGCTTCAGCTTACCAAATCACATTAATTTGTGAGGTATATCCTTGTCACTCCAGCCACATCCCACAAGCTTTACGTTTTTACTGCTTGTTTTATGGATATGTGGGTACTTGAGCCTGCGCATTAGCTATGCCATGCTGATGAGGCCTAACAAGGCCGAAACAGCTGTCCATGGCTGCTAATGCTTGGGCTCAATCTTTGCTTTGGTAGATTTAAGGGGTAATGCCCGCTACCATGTTGCCTTAGTGCCTTTAGAGTGGCTTCAGCTTACCAAATCACATTAATTTGTGAGGTATATCCTTGTCACTCCAGCCACATCCCACAAGCTTTACGTTTTTACTGCTTGTTTTATGGATATGTGGGTACTTGAGCCTGAGCATTAGCTATGCCATGCTGATGAGGCCTAACAAGGCCGAAACAGCTGTCCATGGCTGCTAATGCTTGGGCTCAATCTTTGCTTTGGTAGATTTAAGGGGTAATGCCCGCTACCATGTGGCCTTAGTGCCTTTAGAGTGGCTTCAGCTTACCAAATCACATTAATTTGTGAGGTATATCCCTATACTATCTATAAGTTTAATGTTTTCTCCGATGAATCTACCCTTCATAAAGCCCGTCTGGTCATTGTTAATAAGGTTGGGAAGAAAAGGTTTCAAGCGATTGGCTATTGGCGATTGCCTTCGTCGCAATTTTGTAGTTAAAGAAGAGTTAATTGTCTCCAATTCTTAATAAAGTAAGGTTCTGTATCTTTCTTAGGAATAAGTTTGATAATACCCCTTCTCCAAGTTATTGAAAGTTAACCTGTATTATAAGCAAAATTTAAAGCATCGATAAGAGTTGCTGATACGTCTTTCCAGAAAACTTTATAAAATTCAGCTGGTAAACCGTCAGTTCCAGGAGTCTTTTGAGATTCCATGGTTTTTAGGACCTCAAGGCATTCTTTTTCGGTTAACAATCCTTCGCACGCTTTCATTTCAAAGTCACGAAGGACTCTGTCATTCTCATACTCAAAAAATCTGTCGCTTCATGTGGAGACCATGGCGTTCGCCTGCTGCCATAAAGATTCTTGTAGAACAATATGCATTCTTTAAGGATATTCTCGTCTCACGTGACGAAGGCATTGTCACTTATTTTCACTTGGTTAATGGTCCCTTGTTTAAAGTGTCGTTTTTCCAAATTTAAAAAGTATTTAGTGCCTTTCTCTCCTTCGTTATACCATTTAGTTTTTTATTTCAGAATAGCACCTTTAGTGTAAAACTCAATTATTTTCTCTAGTCCGCTCCTTTGTTTGGCAAGTTGCTTCTCAAGGTCAGTAAGCTGCTTATCACTAAGGTTACTTTTGCCAAATTCCTCGTCCAATTTTGCGATTGTTTGTTCAAGTTTGTTCTCGCGTTTTTGCATTTGTTTGTTTTTAGCCTTGAGTAAGCTATCGACTTCTCCCGTACTTTTAGCTTGATCATTTCCCAAAGACGTGATGGGTTGACCGAGTTAGGATACTGCCCTCACCTCAGTCTTCATGAAAAAAGGAACAGCCACTCTCCATATTTGACCAATAGCAGACATGCACTTGTCCCTATCTCATGATGGTTTGCTTTTCATTTTGGGACAGGTTGGTCGGCGACAACATTGATCACGAGATACTTGTAAGAGTGCAAACTAAGGCCAACCGCTCTATTCATTAGACTCACCAATTTGCTGTCCTTGATCGAGTTCAAGAGCCAGGCTTGGATGATACCAAGAGCCAGGCGCCAGTGAGACAGTTACAATTCAGGGAGCTTCTTCCAGACTGTAATGTCCAGAAAAATCGTATGACTCAATGGGCTGTTCAAGCCGAATTGTAAAGTACCTTAAGCCATTTAGCTTCCTTAAGAAAAGAGTGGTTCAGCACTTCCCTCACCCATATTCTAAAGAAATGGCGCAGAGATCAACTGTGGTAAGTGTTTTGGATTATGGTTTTAATGTAATATTTATGCATGATAATCCTACTTATCTTGTACGATAGGAAAAACAAACATTTACACCTGTGATGTTATCCACAAGTGGCTTAAATTCATTCTAATGTCTGTATAATGAAAGAAAAAAAGACAGCACAAACAAAGTGATAACAC
>JAEMWC010000017.1:1662500-1670000 GCA_016490735.1 Pachyseris speciosa | reverse complement strand
TTTTCTTTTTCCTACGATCAATGATGACTTTAGGATAATCTGCTGAAATGCCAAACTCTTTGCCTTTTAATTCCTTCACTCTGGACATGACACTCTCTCGGTCTGGATATCGTAGGAACCTAGCAATGATTTGCCTCGGCTTTCCTTCAGAAGAGCTGCGCTTTCCAATTCGATGGACCCTCTGGAATTCAAAGCTATCGGCATTGTCCATGCGAAGTTCGTTCTTCAAAAAATCAAGCAACACTGTCTTTGTATCTTCCTCAGTGTCCCTGGTGGAAGCCTCTTTAATTCCAAAAAACCGCAGGTTTTCACGTCGCTGGTAGACCTCCACATATGCCTTTTCATCTCTGAGTTGACTAAACTCGGCCTCCATTTTCCTCAATTTCTCCTTCAAAGATTCCGTTTCATCATTTGCAAAGCTCATTCCGTCTTCTAGCTCCTTCATTGACTTTGCCGTCTCTTTTCTAAACTCCTCAAAACATTCTACTTTCACTTGCAGATTGCTAACTTTATCATATCATACCTGGAATGATTATTGATATATGACACACAACCCACAATCCACATTTAAATTGTTAGAGAGGAAAATTTAAGGTGGCTCTGAATCCGCTCCAACAATTTTTTTTTAAACTTTGCAAAAAGTTTTATTAGATTGTGCTAACCATTCTCCAAAAAAGAAAATGGGGGTCACTGAGCTCGTTTTTGAGTTGTTGCTTAAAGCTAAAATAAGGGGTGTTTTTAACAGGCTATGGTGTTGCTATGGTAACCTGTTATGTCAAAAAAAGTTTTAAAATTTGTTTACCAATGACTGGGCATTTTTTAGATACCAATTTAAAGGTAATAATGTATAAAGATTGGTAGTACTTGAAAATTCTGGAAACCGATAGGAGCCACCTTAACTCTCACTAACATGTTTATTTTACAAGAACTATGCAAATACAAATGACCTGCACACCAGCAGTGTAACATGAAATATATAATTACATTTAAAATGAATGAAAATAAATTAATTAATTAAATAATTAATTGAGGGTACTCATTCTTTGTTTTATTGTGTGAAGCCATGGAATATTCATACCTCCCCCTTGGTAGAGGAGGATCCAAAATTCATCTGGAATTGTTGGATGTTTAGGGACTCAGTCATAAGATATTTTACATACAGACAATTTTATCTTATACCGTTGTTTAAATACTTCCAGATGTGGGGTTGGATGTTTTTAAGATAAATAAGGTTCCACCTTTAGGGGAAGGGTATGGATATTTCTTCACGAGAAAGTGAAGGTTCATCCTCACTGCCACTGTCACTAAATGTGTACTCTTTCAAGTTAAACCCCTATTGTGACCAAAACCTGAAGAAAAACTAAATAATGCAAGAGTTTCCTCCAAGTTCGGACTATCTAAGAAAATTTCTTGCAGGATTTCTAAAATCTGCAAAGCACTACCAACTGAAAAAACAGGGAAATTACTCAGGACGTCCTCAATTGTAAAAATGTCTGAACATTTGCTTACCACATCAATAATCAGTTGTTCAGAGAAACCATGACTTGATGTATAGTCTATGGACAATCCCTGCATCTTGATACTTGCAATAGCTTCCTTCAAAGCATCATGGAGGTACTTCCCTTGTCCTTTTGTTGACAGCCTCCTGGGGAAGTTTTGCTTCCACTTCAAATGGCAACCCCTCTGCAATACACGAATTCCCATTACATTTGCAAACAGTAGCACAGACCGAGCAACAGTTGTGGAGAGGAGATGATGATTTGATGTTCTGATCCAGTAACTGATAAGCTCCAACACGTAGGCATCCATTGGTTCCAATAACCTCTTTCACCTCCTTTTCACAAGGTCCAACTTGCTGACCATGGTAAAGAACCACAACATGAGACAGGACACCATCTCTTCCTGCACGACCTGCCTTTTTGTTGGTAATCCAACAAAGACCTTGCTGCTCCCCAAGAAATGATGTAACGGACTCTCTTAATGCTGCCATTCTTTGCCTTGAGTGAAGTAGCAATCCTTTCCTTGTTTCTATCCCAGGAGTTTGAATGATATACTTCAAGAAAGCAGTTCTCTGGTACTTTAGTTTTGTGATCATATGCATCTGGACCCAACTTGCTCAGCAAGTAATTTGTCACCTGGGCAAGTTCGTTTAGAGTGTTACAAAATATAAGAGATTTTGGTGTTTCTTTACCATGCTGCTTTGTTAGGTCAATCAGCCATTGCAGGTCGTCAAGTTGGTGCTGTTTTTTTAACCTTTTTGACAGAAAATCTAATATTTTCTCGGTTTGCGCTCACATACACTGTCAGCAGATTTTCCTTTAGTGCAAGGCTTTCCTGAATAGTTTTCCTTGTCCTTTCGTCAGCAGTGCCAGTGAGAGCAGCAACTGGAGTGCCTAGGAAACAAATGTCCTTATTAAGAGTGTGAAGTACTTATTCTTATTATTTTAACTAGCTACAATCCAACATACCAAAGTCTTAAGACAGAGCCTCCATTTTTAGGAAAGAACTTATTATAGTAGCATCTTAGGCCCGATTAAGATTCTGTAATTTTCATGAGCCAAACTTAATTCGAATTTGGAAAAAAATATGCCTGTTGATTCAGACATTAAACTTAATTTGGCATTCCAAAGGCTTTCCTAATACAGATCCAGTTCCAGTTCTGAGTAAAAATGCTTAAATATATATAATATAAAAATTAATGCATTAGGTTCAGCACATGAAAAGTTCGTCGTCTGAATCAAAGCCGTTCCAAAGTCGAAATTTCTGTCTCATCCAGGCGAAAAGAATGCCTGAGCCCTTCCAAATTAAAATAGCCGTTCTTAATTGATCAAGACGCCGAACCTTACATGTACTTAATAATATACATGAAAAAAATTCTCAATACTGAGTGGCCAAGAGAAAGAAAAGCTAAATGCATTTTGTAGGAAACACGATGCAGAAAAAGGTAATTCAGTGCAGAAAAAAGGAAGTACAGTGCAAGAAAAATAATAATAAGTGAGGATTCCGATGGGTTGATAAACAATGGCGCTGAAATTAAGCCCATCAAGCTCGTGCAAAAAAAAATTCACACCTGCTTATTTATTCCAAATTGCACTCGAAATCATGTGATTACCTATATACTTATTGAATGTATTAGGTTCAGCTCATCAAAATTAAGACGTGTGAATCGGGCCTTAAACTGTCAGCTTATCAGTAAACTGCATACTTGACTCAAAACATTTTCGAGGTCTCACCTTGTTTACAGAAAGAGCGTAAGGAGGCAAGTTCACCGAAGCTTTCACGGAAAGCTGTGGACGTTTTCGTCTTCGACCTAGGAGAAAATAACAATCAGATGTTAATTATACATGCTGGTTTAAAAAAGACTCAGAGGCATGAAAGCGCAATACATTATGAACTAATGTGAACTTTAGATATTTAAAGCTTACCTTTTCCCAGTCCAAGTCTCAATGGTGTGGGACTCATCTACCACAATTGCAGCACGATTGTCATGGAGCGAGTTGCCTTCCTTTTTGAGGGACTCAAGGAAGCTTTTGATGAGTGCTTCTTCGGCAGAACCAAAAAGCAGACGGTATTTTCCACTCTCGATGTCTGATTGGAGGCAGTCAGACAACAAGCCAGCCGAAATCCCCATTGAAGAGGCCTCCTCGATCTGACCATTGACAATACTTTTCAGGGGACAAATTACAACGACAACACAGTCTTCTTTCACAAGTGCTAAAACTTAAAAAATTAAACTTTTCCCAAATCCTGTGGTGAGCACAGTGAGAAGATCTCTTGTGAACAGCTGCTTCTCGGAACACTTTGGTTCTTGTCGCAATTCGCGACTAAATCCACCTTCGGCGAGAAAATTTAACGCTTTGTCAAGACGTGCTTCAAACGAGTCTTCACTTTCTTCCGCCATGTTGGATACTGGCTATTAGACCATTGATCGACACATGTCAATAATATCTGACCATAGCCGAGACAATCACGAGCCCTGTTCGCTGGCAAACGGGGTTTTCAAAATCCTGGGGTTTGTCTGCAAGCGTTTCCTTGCCTCCTCTCCCCCTCCCCCCTCTTTCTCTTTTTTTGCTCTTGCCCCCAATTTCTGCGTGGCCAAAAAATCGAAATCCCGTTTCTCAGACACCCCACGGAAACGCTTGCTACACAGGCTAAATACTGGAGGGTGGCAGCTTGTCCAGTTAAAGATCAGAGACAGTAACGAATAGTACATGTACCTGCAGAATCTGTTGAAAAAGCTTTCTTGGACATTTTGTATTGCTGCAGTCAATTACATCGTGTCTTTTGAGAAACTTAAATTATACTTTTATTTTAACCTTTGAGGTGGCCTCTCCTATGAGCTTTGTGGTTTCCTGAAGTCTCCTCGCCACAAACGTAGGTGTATTACTTGTAAATATTATGAAAATGGCAAACAAAAAGAAATTTAAAAAATGTGTTGTTAAAGTCCTCAAATTTTTTAAGCTCAGTATTTGAACTAGTGTTAAGCTTCAAAAAGTATGCTAAAACCAGCCATTCAGTGAAGAAGACAAGGTTGTTTGCTTCCAGCTTTAAATTATGGGTTAACCAGATTTTCTTACATTGGCGACTTTCAAGAGTCAAGATCTTAATCAGAAGAGGAGTTAGAGCTTGAAATTTTCCATTTTCAGAAAGGAAATTTCTTCCTCTTTCAAAGTCACTGGGCTACTTTCTATAATTTTCAGTCCTTCTTGGTGAAAATTGCTGCTGAAACAATACGCTTCGGTTTTTAATTCTTGCTAGAATTTCGCTGTTTGGGGACATTTTTTGCTAGGAATGAAATGGCGAAAGGGTTAAAACGTAAAACATTCATATCTGCATAAATGAAAAGGTTCGAATTTCATATTTTATTCTACCCAGATTTTCGCTGCAACATTTGGACATTGTTTGTTTTTCTTTTACAAGAAGAGATAAAATAATTGCATAACTGTCATCTGTGAGACTAGAAAACAGAAAGCTACTTATCAATATCGCATGATCATAAATTACAAGAAAGGCAGCACAAAATTAGCTTTTTCCAGAAGGAACATATTTTTCCATCTTCACATTCACTGAAAATGCCAAGGGTCCTTCTCTTCTCCATGACTGGTACAACTAACATCGCTTGCACAAATAATCTCTTGTAAGAATTTGAACAGTGCTCATTTTTAAAGCCACACTTATTATCACCAAGGTTTGTCTACTTATGCAAAGTTTCAATGATTGATACATCTAAAGGTTTACTTGCTCGGAAATCAGTATATGCCTCTTTTGTCGTCTTATTATTAATGGTCCCCAGCAAATACAATGAAAATGATAAAAACGTGAGTGAAATAAAATTATATTTGCGCTTTGATTCAGTATATATTACATTAACAGGCTAACAGAAACGATTAAGTTTGGCCACTATGTCGGCTCGCTCTCCTGCTGTTCCTTCCAATCCTGCACTTAACCATCCATTTTAGATAAACAACCTGCTAAATCTTTGGCGACCAAAGGGGAACAGAGAAGACGAATGGAAAAGGAAATAAAGCAGACTCCAGCCTTCTTTTTGCCAGTTCAACTACAAACAAAGATAGCTTATTACCAACATCAAGCTCAGTAGCAGATCACGTATGGCCAGCATGGGCTTTTGCTACACGGTACAAAAGACATGGAATTCCACCAGGTAGGTTCAAAAGTCAAGACAATAATGACATTTCCAAGTTAACAGGCCTAATACACACCTCTTTTATGTGCTAGGGGTGTAAGCTTGCGAACGTGGGGGGGAGAGGAGGTTGTTGACTTATTATTACTATTGAAAGCAAGTAACTGATAGCAGTGTTGCTGTTATTGCCAGTGAAACAAGAAATGAGTCCACCACCGCTATTTTGTTCACCGGTAGTTAACTCCACTGACCATTGAAAGAAGAGGTGCAATAGCTGGAAAACCCGGAATAGCTTAGACAATATTTTCAGAAATACATATTTTTAAAAGGTTTAGAATTTGGAATATTTGATTGCTTTGTAAATATATTAGGTAGTGACATGGATACATCATTGGACATAAATATATCATGCAGTAGTAAAAATATATTCTATTAGGCATAAATATAGTTTGCAATGGTCCCAACAAATTTTATTAGGCATAAATATATTACACAGTGGTACGAATATATTTATCAACAACCACATAAATTGACTAATATTGTCCTATATGGCGCCTGATAAAAGCCAATAAATATAATTGACCAATCAGAGGCATCTTTTAACAATAGCGCAATTTCAAAACAAAACGACCCCGTTCAGAAGGACAAGGAACTAGACATGCGCAGTGTAGGATCAGAAGGAGCACGAGGTTTTCTGATCGGCCATGTTTTTTGTTGTCACGAACCAGTTAGTGTTATGTCGGTTCATTAAATGTGTTTAAAGTAAGAAACGATGACTTGACCTTGAATAGTTGACCTGTTCGCTAGAAAATCTGGTAGCAGAGCGAGGTTCCGAAGAGAATTTTGAACATGGAACGTCTGAAGAAGGAAAAAATGAGATCGAAGTGCTCATACACGAAGAACCGAAACAATCTTATGATGGTGATGGAAGGAGGACTGTCGTAGAGAATGTAGGTTATGGAGAACCTGAGTGCTTTTACAGACGCTTACGAGAGTGTGCTTCGAGTCTCCGAAGAGTTAGAAGCTTACTACGAGACCACAAGGGATTCGAAAAAACTCTGTGCTGTTTCGAAGGAACTGGATGCAATTGAGGAGGATTTCACAGAAGTCGAGGCAGTTGTGAAAGGATATCTGAGCGGCACAAGCAAATCGCCAGCTAAAGACCAAACGGAACGACTAAGAGAAGAAATAACGAAACAGGAAGAAGAGCTCATGCAAGTCAAACAGGAAATCAAGCGAACTGTTGCTGAATATGAAAGCAACTTGCACGGAACCTTCATAACAAGAAACCAGCGCCAGGACCAGAACAAGGCACAAAAGAAACTAGCCCTAGTGAATTACGCGACCGAGAACGAGAAACGACAAGTCAATCAGAAGGTTTTAAAGAGACCCCGTTGTCAAGAGAGCTGTTAAGGTAACAAGATTTTGGTGCTCAAACGCAGCCTGTTGTATCTTCGTGCACTCAAATTCCAACCGCTTAACCACAATTGGAAGGGTGACCTGATTGCCTCCGCATTTCGTTCCCTGGAGATGTTTATACGTGACTCCACTTACTCAGTTTTATCCTCCAAGCTCAGTACCGCCTGTGCCCTCTTCAGTGGAACAGCGACTTCAGTTCAACAGCCAACTTCAGTGACACCTGTGATTTCAGTCCAAAGTTTAATGAATCAGTCACAGGCTTCACCGTTTTCTACAGTAAGCACATCATCATCTAGCATTTATGTACCATCACTAGCGCAACAACTACCCTTCAGTGGAGGTCAAGGTCAGTTCATGCCCACTGGAAGAAACCAACCATCTTCACTGTCCACTGCAGACTGGAAAGCGGCATTTTATTCCTGTGTGGACTGCACTGGAGC
>JAEMWC010000017.1:1650000-1655000 GCA_016490735.1 Pachyseris speciosa | reverse complement strand
AGTACCAAGCGTGCGTTCTTGAAGGGAATCGCCACCTTGTTTGACCCCCTTGGGTTCTTGGCGCCATGTCATTCGAGCCAAGATAATTCTTCAAGAGAAGCGGGAAAGTGGGGTTGACTGGGATGACCTGGTGGAAGAAAGCTTGTCAAAGAAGGCCCAGCAATGGTTTGAAGAACTTTCTGAACTTCCCCGTCTTTGTGTACCTAGATGCTTGCAGATTGGATTGGGAGTCAAGGAGATTACCTTGCACACCTTCACTGATGTGCCTCAGCAGGCGTATGGTGCGGCTACGTATGCAAGACATCTATACGAAGATGGATCTGTCACTTGTCGTCTGGTAGCTTCGAAATCGAGAGTTGCACCCCTTCAAGCTGTTAGCATCCCTCGTCTTGAATTAATGGCTGCAGTGGTCGGACTCCGTCTTGCTGAGGCCGTCGGAGACGTTCTGAATGTTCCCAAACATGAATGGTTATTTTGGTCAGATAGTGTGGATGTATTGTACTGGATCCGTGGCTGTAGCCGAAAATTCAAACCCTTTGTAGCGAACCGTGTCAGGGAAATACAGTCACTGACCAACCCAGAACAGTGGAGGCATGTGCCAACCAAGCAGAATCCAGCTGACCTGTTGACAAGAGGACGAAGTGTCTCTGCACTTATTGATGAAGAAAGCTGGTGGAAGGGTCCAGCATTCTTGATGCAAGGGGAAACAGAATGGCCAGAAAAGAAGATTGGAACCAAAAAGGAAGCCAACATAGAAGTCTGCAGGCAATACCAAGAACATGCACAGGAACGCTCATTTCTTTCCACAGTGACGGAAGACCGCTTGGATCCAACCAGATAATCCAGCTGGACTAGGCTTACAAGAGTGTCTGCAACAGTGAATCGTTTCCTAGAAAACTGCCGCCTGCCATCGACGTTATGCAAGAAAGCAGCTCTAGGGCCTGAAGAAATTGTCACTTCAGAAATGCATTTTATTAGACTTGCTCAACAAGAAGAATTTCAGGACGAAATCCAAGCACTGAAGTCAGGAAAAGGGCTACCTGGAAAGTCAAAGTTGCTGCCCCTGAAGCCGGTATCAGATGAAGAAGGTGTACTTAGGTGTGACGGGAGGTTCAAATTCGCGGACTGCTTACCATGGGAAACTCGCTATCCCATAATTCTTCCCAGGAATCACCAGATAACTAAGCTGATCATAAAGGACAGTCACGAGAAGAATCAACAAGGAGGTACAAACCAAGTCCTTGCTAACCTCTCAAGCAGATACTGGATAGTCTCAGCCCAGGAAGCCATCAGAGAGTGGGACAAAGAATATTTGATGTGCAGACGGAGAAAGGTCCCCCCTGCCAAACAAGTTATGGCCCCCTTACCAGAGCTTCGAACCCAGAAGTCCTTGCGTGCTTTCAGTCAGACGTCTATTGACTTTGCTGGACCGTTCTATACCAAGCAGGGAAGAGGGAAAACCCATCATAAGAGATATTTGTGCCTGTTTACATGTTTAGGTATGAGGGCAGTACATTTGGAGGTGGCATATGGCCTTGATACAGACTCCTTTCTGAACGCATTCTTCAGAATGGTGTCATGACGTGGCCTCCCAAAAGATGTCCTTTCAGATAATGGCACAAATTTTGTCGGAGCAAATAATGAATTAGAAGAGTTAGCAGTCTCAAACAGAGAGAAGATCCAGGAGAAAACAGCATGTTATGGCATTAAATGGCACTTCAACCAACCTCTTGCCCCTCACTTCAGTGGCGTCCATGAAGTGATGATAAAAGCTGCCAAAAAGGACATCTATGCCATCTTAAGCAGTGCAGACGTCACAGATGAGGAGCTTCTCAGTGCAGTTGTTGGAGCCGAAGGACTGATAAATTCTCGTCCATTGACTTATCAATCAGTGAACCCACAAGACCCAGTCCCTCTTACCCCCAACCACTTTCTGCATGGGCAGTTTTCACTTCAACCAACCTCTTGCCCCTCACTTCAGTGGCGTCCATGAAGTGATGATAAAAGCTGCCAAAAAGGACATCTATGCCATCTTAAGCAGTGCAGACGTCACAGATGAGGAGCTTCTCAGTGCAGTTGTTGGAGCCGAAGGACTGATAAATTCTCGTCCATTGACTTATCAATCAGTGAACCCACAAGACCCAGTCCCTCTTACCCCCAACCACTTTCTGCATGGGCAGTTTGGGGGTCAGTTTGCACCAGATGCAGTGGATAGTACAGCATTCAATCCTCGAAGACGTTGGAGGAGGGTCCAAGAATTCGTTCGTCATTTTTGGCATCGCTGGTTAAGAGAATGGTTGCCCAGCTCTAATGCTAGAAAGAAGTGGTTTCGAGAACAGAAGAACTTTCAAGAGGGAGATGTAGTCATAGTGATGTCACTGGACACCCCTAGGGGGCGATGGCCATTGGGGCATATCACCAAAGTGCACTCTGGTCAAGACGGGAAAGTTTGAGTGGTGGACGTGCAAGTTGGGAGGAGTGTCATGAGAAGACCAGTAGTGAAACTTTGTCGTCTAGAACATTGTGATTAGGAGATGAACTTGAGATTTTACTCAGAGACGATGAAAGTGTGTTTTCAAGAACTTTATTCAATTGAACTTTTACATGCAAGTCTTTTGTATTTGTCATTTTTGCATTGTTGATATTGTCATATCAAGGAAGGGAGAATGTTCAGAAGGACTAGGAACTAGACATGCGCAGTGTAGGATCAGAAGGAGCACAAGGTTTTCTGATCGGCCATGTTTTTTGTTGTCACGAACCAGTTAGTGTTATGTCGGTTCACTAAACGTGTTTAACCCTTTCCCGCCCGTGAGTGCCAATTGGCACTTGTAGATTTTACTCTGTCTAACGCCAGACGATTTTACTCGTCAATGGGGAACCCCTTGGGCAGGAAAGGGTTAACATCATCAAAAACTATGTCCCCATTTAACCCTTTCCCGCCCGTGAGTGCCAATTGGCACTTATAGATTTTACTCTGTCTAACGCCAGACGATTTTACTCGTCAATGGGGAACCCCTTGGGCAGGAAAGGGTTAAAGTAACAAACGATGACTTAACCTTGAATAGTTGACCCGTTCACAAGAACAGACCATGTTAAATAGAGGGTGAAAATGGGCCTTTAAATACCTTTCTGAAGTGTGCTGAAGACCCACTTCTAAACCCTTCACCAATGTTATCAAATTTAGTTTTCGTTAGGGAAACCCTCTCATCTTCTCTCGGATAGGTTCATACAGCAATTAAGAGCAAGTGCACAGGAAAATCGAGCAAAAGGCGGCCACAGTCGAAAACCTAACCTACCCTCATTTTAAGTCTATAGAGACGTACTGACGAGTTTACAAACCTCCTGGGGTTTATTTTCCGAAATACGGTCGATTTTTGGAATTATTTGAGATTTTTTATTTCGCCCATCTGACGCCTGAAATTAGCTGCCTCACAAGCGAAAATAGACCGGCCGAAATAACTGCTTCACATAACCAAACATGTCAACCTATCGGCAATCTAACACTTAATTTCTATAAAATGGACATCTAGCATCCTATTTACGACAGATTTCCGATTCTGAAGTGTAAAATCAACGCTTGTTAACCGCTTTCTAAATGGCCAGTTGACAAGAGCTCACGAATGCGAAAAATTATAGGCAAAACTGAAATCGAGCTCCTGGTTATGGAATTCTCTGAATTGCCCCAAATTTTAGTTATCAAGTCTCGAGATATAGTGTTTTAACATACGTTAAAATTTTGGTTGGGTTTTTTAGCGAGCGCTTCAGAATAAGTCGACCAATTTGAAGAAATTTTGCGCTAAGTGACCTCAAATTGACCTCAGAGTGTTTGTTTACATTGACTAGTCGCATCGGTTACATTGAAATGAGCGCTCCATATTAACTAATATTCTCATTCCATATTTCATTTGAGAATGAATTTGACTTACCATTGTATAATAGCGTCGAATAGTAGTGTGGGTTGTCTTGAAGCGGCAGAATGAAGCCGATAGAGGCTGCAATCGGGTTCAGTTGTTGTCCAAACTATTGTAGATCTGATATAAAACTTTCAGAAACTCCTTCGTCGAATTTGCCTAGTATTATATCTGATCGTAAGAAATGCTGCAGTTCATCAACCATATGCCTGGGTAAGTTCTTGAGACATCTGTGACACATTTAGATCTGTTTTAGTGTTGGAACTGGAGCTGATAAGAGGTCATTATGGAGCTGATTAGACCCGAACATTGTCGATTGCGTGACAAATTTTGAAACACCCCTCAGGCGAAATCCTTGGCACTTTTGAAAACCCGGTTGTTCCCTTAGTAAATCAAATGGAACGGATTTTTCCATCGGAATTTGTTCAAAACATATAAGGAATACCTTCTGAGGTATTCCTCTTTCTTGTGTTTGTCGGAATGATCCTAAAATCCTGTAACATCTGTGGCGATCCACTAGTTCCATTCTCCTTGACTTCCGACATGCGACTTAGTGTTGTTTTTGTTACTACCTAGTTTCTTAAAGAGTACACCCACAGTGTAAAAAGAACACTCTATTCCAGTTCTATTTTGATTGAGAAAAATTGTTCCATTCCTTAAGACAGAAAATTCTCCCCAGTTTTTCCATTCAAATGAAAAGTGCTTCTTGAGTCTCCAAAAATCCTCACCCCAGCCTCCCATTGCTTTTCCAATGGTCTATCCCTAAAAATAAAGTAGCAAAAAAAAACCCAAGGGGTAAATTCACGCAACAATGGCCCTTTGAAAAAGCATCTCATTTTCATATCAACACAACATGTACCAGCATCCTTATTATGATGTTGCTTCCCAAAAATTCTCGCAGAGAAACAACCCTAATTACGTTCGACATTAGGAGAACGCATCCTAATCTTGGGTTCCCTGTGATACTACGGGGTGAGATTTTTCATCGTTCGTGTACCATTTCTGCACCATCTTGAATGACGTCATAAATGATATCGTGAGTTTAGCCTCGCTCTGTTTATTTACGCATGGTCTAGTGAAATTCGACGT
>JAEMWC010000017.1:1625000-1640000 GCA_016490735.1 Pachyseris speciosa | reverse complement strand
TCTGTTCTAAGGTTTCAAATAAACACAACATCAAAGGTTGATGTTTATGCATCAGAACTGAAAAGTTCCATACACTGCACTTGCTTCCCAAGCACATTCAGTTTTCCGTATTTTATGTTTATGCATCAGAACTGAGAAGTTCCATACACTGCACTTGCTTCCTAAGCACATCCAGTTTTCCCTTTTGCATTGTCTTTGTGACTCTTATAATTCCCCACTTTCCAAGTTATAAGGCCACCTAAAACACAGTGGAAATTTAGCGTAGCGTAGCGGGCATTACCCCTTAAATCTACCAAAGCAAAGATTGAGCCCAAGCATTAGCAGCCATGGACAGCGGTTTCGGCCTTGTTAGGCCTCATCAGCATGGCATAGCTAATGCTAATATGTGAAGTATCCTGGTCACTCCAGCCACATCCCACAAGCTTTACGTTTTCATTGCTTGTTTTATTGACATGTGGGTACTTGAGCCTGAGCATTAGCTATGCCATGCTGATGAGGCCTAACAAGGCCGAAACAGCTGTCCATGGCTGCTAATGCTTGGGCTCAATCTTTGCTTTGGTAGATTTAAGGGGTAATGCCCGCTACCTGTTGGCCTTAGTGCCTTTTGAGTGGCTTCAGCTTACTTGATCACATTAATTTGTGAAGTATCCTTGTCACTCCAGCCACATCCCACAAGCTTTACGTTTTCATTGCTTGTTTTATTGACATGTGGGTACTTGAGCCTGAGCATTAGCTATGCCATGCTGATGAGGCCTAACAAGGCCGAAACAGCTGTCCATGGCTGCTAATGCTTGGGCTCAATCTTTGCTTTGGTAGATTTAAGGGATAATGCCCGCTACCTTGTGGCCTTAGTGCCTTTTGAGTGGCTTCAGCTTACTTGATCACATTAATTTGTGAAGTATCCTTGTCACTCCAGCCACATCCCACAAGCTTTACGTTTTCACTACAATAATAAATGCGTACATTCTATCTTAACTATTAAAGTAGGAAGGCCACGAAGATCGATCTGTACAAGAAAGCCAGAGGGAGAGACACTCTTTCAAACCCCATAATTAAGATTCCATCAATTTTAATGGGGGAGGGTGGAAGAGGTTGGTAGAATTGCAAATTTCATCCATAGACATTTGTATTATCTTCCAATTCACAGAAACTGTGCCGTCACACTTCAGTAGAACATTGAACATTGCGTGATTATTGCTATTTTATTTCTTTTTAATGATTGTGTTACTTAGTTTCCGTGCAGACAGCCACATTTTTCCTTTGAGATAGGAATCGCCACACCTTACCCTATGATTGAAAGTTGTTATTAGATTAGTCTCGCTATACTATCCTCATTGTTGTAATTTTGCGTCAGTTCGTATCAGTCTTTTATCGTGTGCAGACCCAGCAGTTCTTTCTGTTTTTACCTTAAAAATCGAATAAATTTGTTAAGTGCATCGACGGTTTATTTATGTGGTAACACTGCCCTATCGGAGCCACGACGTATCGGCTGAGGTAGCGGAACAGTAAAAACATAGAACCAGAGGCTTCACGCACAGGCGAGCTGCTCGTTTGGTTGCTTAAGGAGTGGCCATGGAGAACGGCGAAGAAAAGCAACCAGCTGAACAAGTCACATTTACTCTTCAAGAGCCACAGGTAGAGCGTGGACCTGAAGAAGAAGCTGCAATGTACGACGGCACTGAAGCGCGCACAAAACGGACAAGCAAGCCATCGTACAAGGTAATACAAAATAAAATTTTAGAAACAGAGAACTGCGTTGAAAACCTGTGGAAAAGATGTCTGAAGGAAATCACGAAATTCCAAAAACCGGAGCAACCAGAAGAAATCCGGAATGGTATTGTAGAGGCAAGATCTTTATTTAATAAGTATCAGTTAGAAATCTTATCCATGCAAGATTTTACCACAAGCGCTAGCTCGGCTGAATTAATTGAAGATAGAAAACGCTTAGAAGAAACTGCGATCTCGCGAAAGGCATTCTTAGACAATGCACTAAAAGACGCCAATGATCAAATGAAGAACTTATTGTTAGAAATGGGATCCGCGGGAATGCAAAGCTCGACGACATCATCTGTCATCTCCTCCGTGACATCCGCGCGATTAAAGGCCAGAGCAAAGGCGGGCCGCCGCGCTTAAAAGAGCCGAATTACAAAAGCAAAGAATGGAAATAGAGGCACGTTCAGCCCTCTTGATCGAGCAGGAAGAACTCGCCTTAGCTAGGCACAAGCGAAACGAAAAGGCTAGGCTCGAAGCACTGCGATTAGATGAAGAGGCGGCGATTGCGCTAGCAACAGCCAGGGCTATCGATGAAGAGCTAAACGAATCCGATCTTAGCATTGACAAAGAATCATTCCGTGCGCCCGATCTCCCGCCAGTAAGCCCTAAACATCGCGTGCTGGAATACCTAGATGCGCAAAATGAATTGTTTCCTTCGGCCAGCGAAGTCATCAAGAAGGAAAGCATAAAGCTAGATCAGCCCTCTGAGCCCAAATTCAAAGTCAAGCTAGAGCCATTTATGCAAGCGCAAGTCACGCCATCACAAGACACGCGACCGGAAGTCTCGCCTCTCACGGCTGTTGAACTAAACCCAAATACACCAAAAATAAAAAATAAAAATAAAAAATAATACACCAGGGTCTACCCGCGCTCTTGCCTGCTCACAACGCCGTGAGCCCTTACATCGAGTTCATGGCCCGAAGGGAACTCATATCTAACAAAATAGAAAAGTTTGATGACCACCCCGAGAATTTCCACACCTGGAAGGGTTTGTTCAACAACATGATCAGGGGAGTTAACCTTAGCCCCAGCGAGCAACTTTCCCTGATGATAGAAAACACAACAAACGAATCCAAGCGCCTTGTGCAGAGGCTTCGTAACGTGTACATTGAAAACCCAGAAGAGGGAATAAGGGAAGCCTGGCGCAAATTAGGTGAGAGGTTTGGCTCAAACGCTGTAGTCACGCAAGTACACCTTGAAAAACTGAAAACTTTCCCAAAAATAGGGAACCGGGAAAATAAACGGCTTCAAGAGTTTGGCGATCTATTGCTGGAGTTGCAGTGCGCTAAAAATGACGGAGCACTAAGAGGTCTCAAAATTCTCGACGAGCCAGCATACTTGAGGCCTGTCGTGACTAAATTACCCGAAGATCTCCAAGGGAGATGGCAGCGGCATGCATTTAAATACAAAGGTCAGTGTAACGTCGACTATCCCCCATTTAACGAGTTCTCAAAGTTTATCCAGGAAGTTTCCTGCGAGAGGAATGACCCCTATCTAGCCATGGACAATAATGAGAAATCTTTAACATCCAGCCAGCCAAATTACCCTTCTAGAATTCTCAGATCTCGGAATGCACGGCAAGATATCAAGACAGCGAAAACCAAAGTTACCGGACCCAGGCACGTGCAAAGAGAAACGCCCATTAGAAATGATCCAGCAAATGGTGTTTCATTCACCACAGCCCCCATCCCTTGAAAGTATGTCGAATTCTCAAAGCCAAGCCGTATCGCAAGCGAATAGACTTGCTAACAAAGCACCGTGTTTGTCTGCACTGCGCAGCTTCGTCCTCTCATTCCACGAGCAGTATGCCACAGCAATAAACACGTGACGGTCCTCCATCCTGATAACGCAAGGCAAGAAACTCGCACGTTCGAAAGTCCGGCACAGCAGCAGGGCGAGGAGCAAGTGGCAGCAACCCCTCAAGGAACTGAATCTCTGATCGTAACAAACAGGTGCACCGAGAAATGCAGTCAAAACTCGGGAGGAGCCGGGAGGTCCTGTGCAAAAATCTGTTTAGCCAACGTATATGCCGAAAGCAAACCCGATAAGAAGGTCAAAGCCTACATCCTTATCGATGAGCAGAGCAATTACTCGCTAGCGAGGGCCAAACTGTTCGAGAAGCTTAATATCAAAGGAACAACGACCGCGTACACCCTGAAGACGTGCTCCGGAGTCAAAGAAACTAAAGGGAGACTTGCGCGAGGACTGGTGATAGAATCTCTTGACCAAAGTGTGAAATATCGTCTCCCAACGCTCACCGAGTGTGATGAGATCCCTAACAACAGGGAAGAAATTCCCACTCCTCAGGTCGCGCGAGCACACTCTCACCTGCAGCAAATCGTAGACAAAATTCCAGAACTTGACGAACAGGCAGAGATTCTGCTGCTTATTGGACGAGATGTTCCTCCCCTCCACAAGGTTCAAGAGTCACGCAATGGTTCGAGAAACGCACATTGGGGTCAGCGGCTAGACCTTGGCTGGGTAGTACTCGGAAATACTTGTCTCAATGGAGCTCATAAACCAGAGCAGATTTCCATGTGCAAGACCCAAGTGCTACACTACGGCCGACCTTCACTGTTCGTGCCCTGTCCGAACCGTTTTCATGTCAAGTTCGACACCAACACAGACGCACCGTTCGTTAACCGCGAATTTGATGACGGCTTAGCACAGGATGTGTTCATGCGTACGCCAAAGGACAAGCCAGGAACCTCTACTGTAGACAGAAGGTTTATGGAAATTATGGAAAACGGCATGACAAAAGACGAGAACGGAAGTTGGGAAGCGCCGCTACCCTTTCGCCACGAGATCAGAGAACTTCCCAGTAGTCGTGATTACGCAATGACACGCCTGAAATCCACCTGCCGAACCTTAGACAAGAAACCCTCCATGAAGGTCAGTTACTTTGACTTCATGCAGAAAATTTTTGACCTTGGTCATGTCGAAGTCGTCCCAGCGGAAAACTTGAAGTCTGACGAACCATGTTGGTATCTTCCTCACTTTGGCATTTACCATCCGAAAAAACCTGACAAAATTCGGGTCGTGTTAGACTCAGCAGCCGAATGTAACGGAATATCGTTTAACAAACTGTTACTACCTGGTCCCGATTTAACAAGCAGCCTCCTTGGAGTTCTCATACGTTTCCGCCAGGACCCCGTCGCGATAGTAGCCGACATCGAGCAGATGTTTCACTCCTTCAAGGTTAAAAAAGAACATCGAGACTTCCTAAGGTTCCTATGGTACAAGAATAACGACCCAACCGCCGAAATCATTGAGTACAGGATGAAAGTCCACATATTCGGGAATACATCATCCCCAGCTGTAGCGAACCACGGCCTGCGCAAGACCGCCGAAGTCGAAGAATCTAAGTTTGGCTCGGATGCAAAGGCCTTTGTGGACAGAAACTTCTATGTTGACGATGGTCTCCATTCAGCCCCAAACACCGAAAAAGCAACAGATCTGCTTCATCGCACTCAGTCCATGCTAGCCACTGCGAATCTTCGCTTATGTAACCAAGCTCGATAATTAGCTCACAAAGCATTTTCTTTTCGGTATTATTTTTGCGGTTCCGTTTATCGTTTTCCCACGGTACGCGTTTCTTTAGTTCTGCTTTGTGGTTAGCCGTGTTTTATCTAGCTCTGTGATTTCTCCGCCGTTACACCCATAAACAGGAAAGAAATTAATTGATTTTAGCTCGCTTTAATTTGCCGCCATTGCTGTAGTTAACCGCGAAACTCTCCATTTGTTTCCTCCTATTGTATTATCAGAACATGTATGTATTCTGCGGTAAAGTGTTAATAGTGTTTTACAATCAGGCGTATGGCCAAAAGGAAGATTTCACTGTTTTGTGGCTTACCTAGCTATAGTTGTCCAATTGCATTGCTAATAACAGGATGCGAGCTGTTTGCGTTCCGCGCGATATAAATACGCCTGCACGTAGCGTTTCTATGCATGAGTACAGTTCCAGTTGCCGTGTTCACTAGTCAAGCTGTAGGACATAGTTTTGTAGAGTTGTCCCCTTCGCTGGAGTGGCGCTATTGCCCTTTTCATCGCCCCTTTTCTTTCCCTTTTTGTTGCTTTATTCGTTTCTCCTAGTATTTGTTTTTATTGTATTTCTTTTCCACTAATTGGCCATTAAATTCTTGTTTGTTTCGTACGCATTTGTCTTTCATTGGTTTGTCATTCGCTACCTCCCCTACTCGCGCGGCTTGGTCACATTTTGGTACCAGGAGTGGTGTAGCGAATATTATTTGGCTTCCAAAATCTTAGAAATACAATAAAGCACTAGGAGTAGAAAAGGGCAATAGAGGTCACATCCCATGTGGAGGGTGAGGTGGAGGAACTCAAACAGAAGCTCCAAAAATTAGAGGAGGAACACAACCAGGCATATCAACTCCTGAAAACCCTCGAAGCCAAGGAATCCCCAGGAGCCCCAACTCCATCCCAACCCAGGAAAAGCAGTTAGTGGTGATCTCCAATGAACAAAAATTGAGGAAGTTTAGTGGAAGACATGGTGATAATGAACTGTCCATAGAGGATTTTATTGATAATGCAAAAAGCGCAATCACCTCAAGAGGACTCCCCCTCCCAGAGCAGGCAAATTTCGTACTCTCATACCTAGAGGGCCCTACTAAAGAAGAAATGAAGCTTTACCCTAAAAGTGACCTTAAGAATTCGGATAAGATCTTCGACCTCCTTCAAGAGTCTTTTGGCGAGAAGCGTTCTATCCCCCAGTCTTAAAAGCCTTTTATGACCGCCGACAGAGGGAAGGCGAAACCCTTCATGCATTCTCCCATGCCCTGAGAGAGCTCCAATCGAAGATAGAAAAGAAAAGTGTGACCAAATCAAGTGGCCAAGACGCAGCTCTTCGAGACCACTTCACCAAAAATGTTAGAGATCCCCTCCTTCGAAAGGAACTCAAGAAGTTTATCAGAACACACCCTGAAGTTTCCTTTCTAGACACCAGAGAGGAAGCTATTCGGTGGACCGAAGAAGACGAGAAGTCCTGTGGACTGCGCCCCAGGCTGGCTTCGTCGCATGAGACCAGTACCTCCACTAAGCCCTCTTCCCTCGAATCAGCCATGAATGAGATGATTAAAACCCTGCAAGGCCAGCAAAAGGCTATCGAAGACCTAGCAGCCAATCTCAAGAAGCTGAATACACTGCCCACCCACAGAGGACAGAATATACAGCCCCAGCCCCAGTTCCAGCCCCAGTTCCAGCAGCATCAGCCTAGACCTGACGCAGGTGGCGACAGGTGTTATCAGTGTGGAGCACCAGGACACTTTGCCCGGAATTGCACAGCAAGAAGTAGAACCCCACCCCTCCGGGACCTCACCCCTAGGCCTCCACCTAACCCGTCAAACTAGCCCCCCTACTGCTGAGAGTCAGGCGGCAGGAGGGAACAGTCCTGGTTCACCTTGTCCCCCACAGTTACCTGGAATTGTCTATGAGAGAGCAGTTGGAAGTTGTCCAGTCACTACTGTGAAGCTGGGGGGAGTACATGTACGCTGTCTTCTTGATTCTGGATCACAAGTCTCCACCATCACCGAGAGTTTCTTTAATAAGCACTTCCGCCCTAGAAGAAGCAAATTACTTGACACAAACCAATGGCTTACCCTTACAGCTGCTAATGGCCTGGAAATACCATACATTGGTTACCTGGAACTAGACTTTGAAGCACAAGGTGTAATCATCCCTAAGAGAGGTGTTCTCGTGGTATGAGACCCCCCCTGATCCCCAGTCAAGAGCCCGTAAAGAAGCTGTGCCAGGTCTGATTGGAATGAACATTATACAAAGAATGAACGAAGAGATTAAAGAACCCAAACTCCTAGAAGACTCTGCTTGGACTAATACACTTCAAGTTGCAGGAAAAGCTATGACATCAGTTAGAGGATTTGCGAAGATTGCTGGCAAAAGCGATGTTAGGATTCCAGCCGGAATGGTCACAACTGTGGACGCCACTGGTTACCAAGGATCGCAGCCTGGTGAAGATGCAATTGTCCTTATCGAGCCCCTAAGAGATTTGTCATGTCACGGACTGGCAGTCATGAGCACCCTCTCATCAGTCAGTCGTGGACGCATCAAAGTACAAGTTGCTAACATAGCACAAGACGACGTTTGGCTTCGCCCTCGCGAGAGAATTGGTATAATGCACGCAGTAGCAGGTGTCCAGGATGACGACCAGGCAGTTACCTTCACACAAGTCTCTGCCAGGGAAGTAGTCATACAACCCAAGCCCGAAGAATCCCCCAAGAAAGAAGATTCCCCGAAGTCTACACCCATTCCCCCTGAAGACATGCATTGCACCCCTGAGCAGCAAGTAAAACTTGATGAGCTCCTGGCCAAGTACAAGGACATGTTTGTTACTGATGATGATGAACTAGGCTACACCGAAACAGTAAAGCACAAGATATTCACCACAGATGACTTCCCTGTAAATCAGCCTTTCCGAAGGATACCCCGGTCAGTACCAAGAGGCAAAAGAACACATTCAGAAACTCCGAAGACAAGGCATCATCCGAGAGAGCCACAGCCCGTATTCCTCCCCAATAGTACTTGTACGGAAGAATAATGGCAGTCTCCACATGTGTGTGGATTACAGAAAGTTAAACGCAAAAACCGTTAAAGATGCTTATCCCTTACCTCGGATTGAAGAATCCTTCGACGCACTGCAGGGAGCAAGCTGGTTTTCTACCCTGGATTTGGCAAGTGGTTTCAACCAGATAGGAGTAACTGAAGAAGACAAAGCGAAGACCGCATTCATAACCCCCTTTGGTATGTTTGAGTACAACCGGATGCCTTTTGGACTCTGTAACGTGCCTGCGTTTTGCTTGGCTTATGCAAGCTTGCCTAAATGAGCAGATCTTCCAGATTTTGCTTTTTTATTTGGATGACGTCCTGATCTTCTCGAAAACCTTTGAAGAGCACCTTGAGAGACTAGAAATGGTCCTTAAACGCCTGAGAGAACATGGTTTGAAATTGAAGTTGGAAAAGTGTACCTTCCTGCGTAGAAGAGTAACCTACCTGGGACACGAAGTATCCAGTGCTGGTATTGCCCCAGACCCCCAGAAGATAGCAGTCGTACAAGAGTGGCCAGTTCCCCAAACTGTTAAGGAACTCAGAACCTTCTTAGGCTTTGCAAGTTACTATCGAAGATTCATTGAAAGCTTTGCCAAGATAGCAGGACCCCTTCACCAGCTAGTGAACAATTCACTTAATGAACTCAGATACTTTTGTGCCCCTTTAAAGAGAAATGGAACCAAGAGTGCCAAGAAGCATTTGACACCCTGTGTGAGGAGCTCACAACAGCACCAGTACTTGGTTACGCAGATTACACCAAGCCTTTTATTGTGGAGACAGATGCTAGCCATGATGGACTAGGAGCTGTGCTATCCCAGGAACAAGATGGTAGACGTAGAGTTAGCGCTTATGCAAGTTGTCGGCTTAGACCCCCAGAGAAAAACATGCAGAATTATAGTTCCCGTAAACTAGAGTTACTAGCACTGAAGTGGGCTGTCACAGAGAAGTTCAGAAGTTACCTGTTAGGGACAGAATTCGTGGTGTACACAGACAACAATCCCCTAAGTCACCTTCAGTCAGCCAAGTTAGGAGCAGTGGAACAGAGATGGGCGGCTGAATTAGCATTGTTTAACTTTAAGATGAAGTACCGCCCTGGTAGAGCTAATGGAAATGCAGATGCACTTTCAAGAGTAGCACGTGGAAATCATGAAAAGGAAATCCCACATGCTGACGATTTAGCTGAGATTCAGTTGGAAAACATTAGCATCACACAATCCACCCCAGTTCCAGTCGAGCTAAGAGAGTTGGTGACGACCTACACCTCCTGAGAACAACTGAGCACAAGTATCCCAGAGACGACATTCACCAGCCTACCCTCTCACAGCCCAGCTGAGTTACGAGGCATGCAGATTGCAGACCCCGTCATTAGTCGCCTCCACTACTACAGGCAAAACAACCGCAAACCCACCCCCCAAGAAAGAAGAGGAGAAACACGAGATGCTGTTACATTGCTCAACCAATGGGACAAGTGGGAAATGGCATACTGTATCGAGTCATTCAAGATCCCCATTGCGGCCAACGAAAACAGTTGATCCTTCCCCAGAAACTTAAAGAGAAAGTACTCACCAGCCTACATGATGGTATGGGCCACCAAGGGACCGAGCGAACATTACATCTGATTAGAGACCGTTGCTACTGGCCAGGGATACATAGCGATGTAGAAGCATGGATAAAGAAATGTGAAAGGTGTACCTTGTCTAAAGAACCATTAGCACGTGTTAGACCAGCCATGGGACACCTCTTAGCTACTAAACCCCTAGAAGTTCTTGTAATCGACTTCACACTGTTGGAACCAGCCACAGATGGTAGGGAGAACGTGTTGGTGATGACAGATGTTTTCACAAAGTTTACACACGCAGTTCCTACCAGAGACCAGTGGGCAAGCACCACAGCTAAAGTACTCCTCAAGGAATGGTTTTTTAAGTATGGTGTCCCTCTGAGAATCCACTCCGACCAAGGAAGAAGTTTTGAGAATGCAGTGATCACCGAACTCTGTAAGCTGTACGACATTAAGAAGTCACGTACTACTCCTTATCACCCACAAGGCAATGCCCAATGTGAAAGATTTAACAGAACCATGCACAACCTGTTGCGTTCACTCCCACCGGAAAAGAAGAGAAAGTGGCCAGAGTACCTCCCAGAACTTCTTTATGCCTATAACGTGGTCCCTCATGCATCCACCAGCTATTCTCCGTACTACCTGATGTTTGGCCGTAACCCCCGCTTACCACTAGACCTAATGCTTGGAGCAGACGAGAAGGATCCACCTGAAACAGACTGGCTAGCCTCCCACCAAGACCGCTTACGAGATGCTTACCTCAAAGCAGGGGAGCACCTCAGACAGCAAGCAGATGCTCGGAAAGCCATCAGCGACAAATGTACCAATGACCAGCCAATTGAAAAAGGCCAGTTTGTCTACCTACGCAGTCATCCTCGAGGCAGAAACAAAATACAGGATGCTTGGGATCCCACCTTATACAAAGTTCAAGAGACGCCAGGACCTACAGGAGCTGTTTATACAGTTGCTCCAGCCCATGGAGATGGACCCAGCAAGAGAGTATATCGGACTCTGATGAGACCATGTCACAGGCAGGTACAGCCATGCCTTGACACCAACCCTATCATGCAGACAGATTTGATTCCCCCAAGAGCGAGACATAACAGAGTGCGCACTGAACCCCAAGATGATGAAGAAGAGATAATCGTCATGAGAAGACGCCCCCATCCTGTATTGAACACAGCACTTCCAGAATCCTGAGCCTGTGAACCCCCCGGAAGAATCAGAAACCAGCGAGCCCCCAGTTCCAGAAACGCCCACTGAAGCGACCCCAGGAGATAAAGCGCCCTATGCAGAACCTGAGGTTGTTGAACCTGAGATTGTTGAACCTGCCGTTCCAGTACCCCCAGTTGCAGAGACCCCCGAAGAACCAGTTCATGTGGAACACCCAGCCCCAGAGCCCCCTGAAGAGACGACCCTGAGACGCTCAACCCAGGCGACAGCAGGACAGCATTCTAATCCCCATAGAGCCCCAAGATCAGCAGTGAATAACTCAGTGACTGTTAAAGACTTTCCAGTATATTTCATTCTGTTATTTTGGTTCTTAGCATATAGCCTTTGGTAAAACAAGTTGTTAGTTTAAATAAGTATTGTTGTGGTCTGTCGAGGACGACGACCTAAGCAGGGGAGAAATGTAACTGAGCTCGATAATTAGCTCACAAAGCATTTTCTTTTCGGTATTATTTTTGCGGTTCCGTTTATCGTTTTCCCACGGTACGCATTTCGTTAGTTCTGCTTTGTGGTTAGCCGTGTTTTATCTAGCTCTGTGATTTCTCCGCCGTTACACCCCATAAACAGGAAAGAAATTAATTGATTTTAGCTCGCTTTAATTTGCCGCCATTGCTGTAGTTAACCGCGAAACTCTCCATTTGTTTCCTCCTATTGTATTATCAGAACATGTATGTATTCTGCGGTAAAGTGTTAATAGTGTTTTACAATCAGGCGTATGGCCAAAAGGAAGATTTCACTGTTTTGTGGCTTACCTAGCTATAGTTGTCCAATTGCATTGCTAATAACAGGATGCGAGCTGTTTGCGTTCCGCGCAATATAAATATGCCTACACGTAGCGTTTCTACGCATGAGTACAGTTCCAGTTGCCGCATTCACTAGTCAAGCTGTAGGACATAGTTTTGTAGAGTTCTCCCCTCGCTGGAGTGGCGCTATTGCCCTTTTCATCGCCCCTTTTCTTTCCCTTTTTGTTGCTTTATTCATTTCTCCTAGTATTTGTTTTTATTGTATTTCTTTTCCACTAATTGGCCATTAAATTCTTGTTTGTTTCGTACGCATTTGTCTTTCATTGGTTTGTCATTTGCTACCTCCCTACTCGCGCGGCTCAGTCACACTTACACAAAATCGCCTCGAGTCACAAGGAAGTCATGGAAGCATTCGCACCAGAAGATCACGCCAGTGGTCTTCATAACTTAGACTTCAGCAAAGGCCCTATCCCGATACAACGATCGCTAGGAGTGTTCTGGGACTTGGAGTCAGACGCTTTCACCTTCCAAGTTTCCCTTGAAGAGAAACCATTCTCACAGCGAGGAGTCTTGTCAGTAACCAACAGCCTCTACAACCCCCTCGGCCTTGCAGCTCCAGTCATTATCAAAGGGAAGCAGCTCCTGAGATCGATGACCTCTGATCTCAATGCCCCACACTTGGACATGTGGGATGCTCCGCTCCCTGAAGAATACAAGCCTGCGTGGGATGGTTGGTGCTACTTCCTCTGGGTGCTAGAGAAACTCAAGGTTCCCCGGTCCTGTAGCGACAAGCCGCTCAAAACTGCAATGCAAATGGAGCTCCACACCTTCTGCGACGCTTTGGAACGAGCTATCGGTGCTGTTTAGTACCTAACAACGATCCAGCCTACCGGTGAACTGCAATATCCTTTGTGCTTGGAAAGGCTAAACTTACACCAGCCCATGCAACAACCATTCCGTGCTTAGAGCTTTGTGCAGCCGTTATGGGAGTTGAGCTATCCGAGGTCATCACTGAAGAACTCGAAAGAAAACCGGACTCAGTGACCTATTACTCTGACAGCAAAGTCGTGCTGGGATATGTCACTAATGACTCGCGGCGTTTCTATGTTTACGTCAGTAACCGTGTCGAGCACATTCGCAAGACGTCAGTACCGCATCAATGGCATTACGTTCCTACCAACCAAAATCCCGCTGATCTTGCCACTCGATCCGTAGAAGCAGATGACCTAAAGGAGAGCACATGGCACACCGGACCAAAGTTCCTATACAAGAGTGACCTAGCAACATCCACTCAAGTGGGAAATAGCGCTGCAGAAATGTTGACCAATGACCCCGAAGTGCGCTCAGATGCGAAGGCATATGCTACACATGTGGAGAAGTGCACAAACATTGGATCGGAGCGTTTCTCCAGATTCTCGCAGTGGTCAACTCTGCAAGGAGCAATCGCGAGGCTGATCACTGCCGCTCAGTCACACAGCAAGGCCCGAACCGCACAGGAGAAGGGTCCCCTACTCGAGCATATGAACAAGCGGTCGTGATTGTCAGATGCGTCCAATATGAAGCCTTTACGAAAGACATCGAGTGCCTCAAGCATTCAGAAAAGCTGCCCAGAACTAGTCCTTTAGCCAAGCTGTGTCCTATAATTGACAAGGATGGACTACTTCGGGTCGGTGGTAGACTCCGCGAAGCAGACGTCAGCAATGAAGAACGTCACCCCCTCATCTTGCCAAATTCATGTCATGTCTCGACACTGATAGTCAGGCATTACCATGTGAAAGTACAACACCAAGGGCGAGTCTTCACTCACGGCTCAGTTCGAAGCAATGGCTACTGGATCATAGGAGGAAAGAGAATGGTCAACAGCGTAATTGACAAATGTCTCAAGTGCAAAAAACTAACGGGCCAACGACAGATTCAGAAGATGGCAGATTTACTGGCTGATCGAGTTAGCCCGGCACCGCCCTTCAGCTACGTTGGACTCAACGTATTCGGTCCGCACTGACCTATCGGAGCCACGACGTATCGGCCGAGGTAGCGGAACAGAAACAACTGTGTTTTAATTATACAGCAGGGTTTCTCTTGACCTGATCATGAAATCCTCCACCATGATCATAATTTATTAGTTAACTTTTCAAGCTTTGAATGAATTCATTATTGACAGGTCAAGGGAAAATGCTACCCAAGAAAAATGGGTCAATCCCTGAAAGGGGTAGGTTGAGTGGAGATACTAGGATTTTAAAATTACAGGGGTTGTAAATATAAGGCCATTATTCAGAGCATCCCCACCTACCTCACACAAAAAATTAATAAAAGACATGGCGAGACCAAAGATAAACACCAGAAACCAGAACATACGAGGCAAATGATACTATTATTGATAATAAATAGGTAATTGGCTTGTTTACCATTGTAGTCTAAATAATATGAGTGCAAAAATATAGTTGCATGTATTGTCTCCAAAAACGAATATTTGAATGAAATTAGACACTAAACACACACCAAAAGGGCAAACTCTTTGACAAAACAATTAACCTTTTCACAGGACTACTAGCCTTGTCAAGTGTTACAGAAGAGAAGTTTGGTATTTCTTGGTGCCTGTCCATTCAGTGTAAAATGTGTGGCAAGACCAACAACATTTCAACCAGTAAGCAGCACAGGGCAGGAAAACGGGGCCCACAAGTATATAATGCCAATACCAGGGTAGCCTTGGCTGCAATTGATAATGGTATTGGCTTTACCCATGTTAACTCCATCTTGACTGCCTTTGACATTCCATCTATGACGAGAAAAACTTAACGACCAGAGAGCGTGAAGTTGGAAAGATAGCTGAAGGGGTGGCCAGAGGTTTGTGTAAAGAGGTCTTGAATGAGGAATGTTCAGTGCAGAAAAGAATGGAGTTGTAGCTGATGGTGGTCTGCTACCACTATCAGTGTCATTTGATATGGGATGGTCCAAGCATGGCCGTGCACACAACTCTCTAACTGGTCATGGAGCAGTGATGGGTTCATTAACAGGGAAAGCACTCGACTACACTACAAGGAATAAACTATGTAGAACATGTTCTTCAGCTAGAAAAAAAGTCCTCTAAGTCAATGGTGGATGAAAGTGCTATTGAAC
>JAEMWC010000017.1:1605000-1615000 GCA_016490735.1 Pachyseris speciosa | reverse complement strand
TGACAGCTTGCAGTAAGATAAGACAATTTGTATTATTGATGTCAGGTATCTACATAGACGAAGCCTCAATTGCACATAACTTGAAAAAGCTCCGCTTGAGGTACAGAGACAAGGACAAGTTCGAAAAAAGCAATTTAAGTGCTCCATTTCTAATTGATGGCAGCAAGGATGCAGACTCTCCTGATGAAATCAGTAACTCTGATAAATCAGATGATGCTGCTGAAATTGTTGGAAATCAGATGGAAGGTGCTGGTGTGTATTTCTCATGAATATTTTAATTATGTTATCAACATTGTTTGCAATGTTATTTTTTTGTACTTCATCCATGCATGGAAAATTACATGATGATGAACAAAAGCATTGGAAGCACTTGCACTGACTGACAATTATTACTCCATCCTCTTTGCACCAATGCAACTTTAAAATTAATACAAGAAAAATGATAACACTCCTTTCACTGAGGGATACGATCTGTATCTTTGGATAAATGGAACTGGGGAAGTATCTCCTCTGTGTCCTATACAGTGAAAAGTCCCAGGTCAGGGTATGGTTTTAGGCCTCTCTCTCATCAAGGTATAATTATAATTTTATGGGAGTCTGTACTAAACAGGGTTTGAACTTGTCCAAAACACACGACGATAACAATCAGTATGGTTTAAAAAAAGCACATGGAAATTCTCCCGTGGTCACATTAGTTAATACATTTACAGCTCACCTGTCAACACCATTTTGTTTTTAGAACAACATAGTTGTGTAAAATATGGGTCAAATACATTTCTTTTTAAGTTCCAAAGGATGTATTTTTTAATTCTTGAATGCCAGCAAGTGCAATGACCAACTTATAGCTGTCTGCTGGGAAAATGGGGGTATATACGTTTGGCATAAAACTCCCTGGGTAAGCTGTGCTTTTCATCTGAGAAAGGTAAACTGCCTTGTGCTAAAATGGCCAGGTTACCCAAACACTTAGAAAATAGTGTTGAATGGGTTGTGCTTTTGAAGCATTTCCAGATTGAAGAAATAAGACAGCAGAGAGAAATAGAATACAGACTTGAAGTGCAGAAGTTAGAAGAATCCGAGAGAAGGCAAGAGGAGCGAGAACATGAACTAAAACTTACACAAATGATAACGTAATCAAGTGGCCATGTGCCATTTGCAAAGCCTTCCCATTACAGTGATGCTGAGACCTCCTATTTTCATTGTAAATAGCTGTTGATTTGTAACAAGCTTGAAATCAGATGGGAATGCTGATTCATTATGGTTGATATTTTTTAAAGTTATGTCAAACATGGAGGAAGCCTATAGTTAGTCTTAGGGGCTAGGACTGTCTATCATAAGTCTCCACTTGTTTCCTGTATTTCTTGACAGAAAAGCTCAGAAATCTACTGCTTGTTTTAGCTTAACTTTCATTACTAAAAGAACTGTTCACTTAAGCCTACATTTCTTTGTATAACTGTTAAGTCACATAACGATAGCAATGAAATACAACTGATCTTTCCTATATTCAAGTTTCTACAGGATTTTTAGGAAGATGTTAACTGAGCTTTTTCCAAGCCATTTTATAGAGCTCCTGTGCTCTGTCCTACAGGGGTCATAAAATATACAGCTAGGGTATCCCTGACATTTGACCCAGCTTGGTCATCAACTCCTGGCCCGTTTGTGGCAGTGACATAAGTTCATCAAACCGCTGTTGTAACCAATCATCAAAGCATAGCTCACTATGCATCTCACAAATGTTGCGAATAACACAAGAAGCTGCCACAACCTTACTCACTCTTTCAACATCCATGTCAACACGCTAAATAAATCACCTGAACCTGCCTTTCCAGTGGCAATATGTGTTCACAAGCTTTTCGAAGGCCACCATGACAATATAGCAACCCTTTTGTTTTGCTGCAATAAACAATCAGGTTCAAAAAGGCACTGAGCGTTCTTTTGAATTCAGAGATCAAAGGAGTTCACCATACAGAGGTCTTGTCCTTCAGCATAAGGAAAGGGTAGTACATTAGAGATGGCATGCAGCAAATTTCAGGGGAGCAAAACAGATATTACCACTACTGTTGAAATTGCATAAGGTCAAGACATCATTATTTTAAACCTTCTTCAGTGCACCTTCCAGTGGACTTACAACTTGCAAGTGATCAAAAGGTGTTAATAGAACAAGGAATTGGATTGAAACTTTAGCTTCCAATACAACTTGTTGCTGTTTTCACTCCAGAGTGGAGGGGAATACTCTGTGCAAGATTGCTTATTGATGTGCCACTGAGGCCCCGAAAACCATTACCATTGCCCTTACCCATGAGCTGGAAAATGTTTGAACTCCTAATGCTCAGTGGAAAGTATTGATGTATCAGATTCCACTGGCTTCCAATTACATGTTCCGTTGTGCATGTGAAATATATCATCAAAAATCAAGTACAGTATGTACTAGGTACTGACTAATCAGTGGTGCACCATAAACATGAGCTTAAGTGTACATTTTATTGATTTAATGAAGTGAAAGATACTAGTGGTTACACAGCATCTGCTAGAATTCAGATCGTTGTCTAAAAGCTGGAGTAAAGGTGGCTTCTGCCATTACTTGCAAAGGAGTTGCACTGTTTCCTATCAAATCTCACTTGGACAGCCATAAATCTATCACTAGGTGTGGGTTGAATGTATTTTAAATATGGCACTTCAGAGTTCTTCCGAGGGACAGTTAAACTCGAGCATTTACCATTTGTCAATTAAAACAAAAATTCCACTTGGAAATTCAAATGGCACAGCTCATTCGACCTGAAAGTTTCTGGAAAAGATAGATAACCTCACACATATTCCTCTTTTTCCATTCCAACCGCAATGATCAAAAAATTCCTGTGCCATTTGTCAAACCATGTTTGTCCCAGTCTATTTTTGCAAGCTTTTACTTCCCCACCCTTGATCGTTTGCACATTAGCAGTTTTGGGGTAATCCCAAAAAAGGGCAGCCTGGCAAGTGGAGCTTGATTGTTGACTTGTCTTCCCCAGGGATACCAGTGTTCATGATGGAATCGATCCACAGGATTTCACCCTCCAGTACATTACCATCAATCAGATCATTTGTATGGTTGTTCAATATGGCCTTAAGTACCTGATGGCCAAGTTGGATGTGGAAGCCTCATATCAGAACATCACCATCCATCCAGACAACCGCTTTGTGATGGGCATGAAGTGGCAGGGTCAATTTTATGTTGATCTCGCACTACCCTTCGGTCTTCACTCAGCTCAACAGTGGAGCTCAGTTGTAGAACAGTTTACAACGACAGGCTACTTCCTTGAGGGATTTCAAGGATAAATTGACTCGCCACAGTTATAACTAAGTTTTAAGTAGTTTAAGCAATATTTTTATTTTAAAGACATTCCCCAAGAAAAGCAGCCTTTGTTGTTTTTAAATTTTATTCTTTTGTAATTGTAATTAGGTAGACAGATGGTTGATAATTAATTAATTAATTAAGATGATGGAACACTGTGATCAAATAAAGTTATCCTATCCTATCGTATCCTATCCAAATCATTTTCAATTGCGTTGTGGACATGGTGGAATGAAATTTAATCAACTCTCACCGGGTGCCTGATTTATTGCATTATTTCGATGATTTGATAACTGCAGATCGCCCTCAGTCTCCTCAATGCACCCAGAATCTTAGCTCAACCATTGCAGTCTGCAAAAGGTTGGCTCTGCCTCTCCACCCCAGCAAATGCATAGGTCCAACAACTTCTGTCCGCTGCATGCAGGGACCTTACATTTTCTGCTTCCCATGTTCCTGGTGTTCAAAACAAACTTGCTGATGTGATATATCATTTTCTTTGGCGGGATTTCAGGCAGCTGGCTCCAGAGGCACAAGCTCCTCTTGGTCAGTTTGACTCTTCCCAGCTAGAAAAGTGCCACTTCTATCTTGCTCAAGGTCTGGCTCAGTCCTAGGTCCAACGCTGCTGGTCACAGGAGATTCTATGAAATTTGTTGTCAGGCTGGGAAATTCCACCCTGATGGCCTTCCTTGTCCTGTAGGAGTGGACACTGTGTTTATTTCTATTTCTGGCTGATTCCATTCAATACACAATATTTTAATTTCAACAAGGATTGTATCAAAAGGACCACCAGACAAAGCAACCACATTAGACTACCAAGAATTAAATTAGAGTCAAAAAAGGGTTTTTAATCAAAATTTGTAGATTATGTATTTTTATTGTACATTTTTTTAATAGTTTTACATTTCTATTTCTATCAACTTAACAGTTTTAATATTTTTAGGATTTTTAACATTGTAATCAGGGCTTCCATTGATAACAGTAATTTGTTTTTATAATTACTGAAGGAATCACCCTGTTTAAATAAAAGTGTCTACTATATGCTCCCATCAAAGTATATTTTGTCAGCCGTCTAATCCCTCCATATAGGGCAAGGTTTTCCTGACCCCTTCCTCAATTGCCTGCACCTCCAACAAGTCATGAGAGGAATAAAAGGGTCACTAAGCTCTCTGGTTGCAACTCACTTGCCTATTACTGATAGCATCATGTTGATCATCCAACAGTCCTTGGACATTAGCTCATACAATCACTGTATGTTCTGGGCAGCTTGCACCCTGGGCTACTTTGAATTTTTACGTTCCACTGAATTCACTGTCCATAACTTAGCCAGCTTCTCACCGGCTGTCCACTGCTCAGTTGCCAACATAGCTTTGGTCTCTAGCCTTTCACCTACCTGAATGCATGTCTGGATCAAAAGCATCCAAAACAGATCCCTTCTCTAAGGGTTGTTTTGTCCATTTTGGTTGGGGAAGCACCCCTTTGTGTTCATGCAATGCTGGTGTATCTCTCCCATTAGAGAGATGCTCCTGGCCTACTGTTTCTGCTGCAGAATGGACATCCTCTATACTTGCTGGACCCACTGGGATTTCAGGCACTTTCTCCAGTCACAGCTTTCGAATTGGCCTGATGACCTTATCCAGGCTCTGGGGCACTGGACAAGCAATGCATACCGTACAAGCAATACATGCTGTACATCTGGACATCATCAGAATTTTTGGCTGGCCTGTCCACAGTTTGGCTTGACTTCAGCTAGTCCTCCATTCTATGATGTTGTGGATACATTGGCTGGGTTGGAGTTTCTGCCTGCTGGTGTTGTCGCAGTTTAGTGTGACAGTGCCTTTGGTGGTGGACGCTCACTGGGTTGCCATGGATACTTCCTTCTCTGTGCTTGATTGCTAACCAGCTCCACCAACCTTTAAGGCACCTGCTCCCAAGTTCATCTATTGGTGATGAGTTTAAATATTCATAATTAGATCTGTGGTCCTTTGATACTGTACCTTCATTGACACTATTGAATCCTTGAAACCCCCCCCCCCCCCCCCGCAACTTACTGAAGGCCAGTCCCCTACATCACAGTCCGTAAATTTACCATGCGCGTTAAAATTACATAATATTTATCTTGATGGTACATGTATTTCCCGAAACTGTCTACTCAAGTGACCATCATCAGAATGCTCCAAGGTTAAGCCAAATTAGCTTGTCCCTCTTGTATTGATACTGGATTAAAAACTCAAGGTCGTGAAAATGTTATAACAACTGTTAGATAAAAACAGCTGTTCCATATTCTTATTTTCTTTTTCGGTCAGCAGATTTTTTTCCCTTCTTTCAGGCAACCAGCAAATTTTACTGACCTTAACCAGTACAAGGAACTACCCGCTAATTATACAGGAAAGATATACAATAGCTGTGCTGTTTTGGTGTGATAAAAATTAAAGTTAGCGTTTTCAATCCAATTTTGTTTATTACATTCGAACAAAATTGAATGCAGAATTTTAATAATGACCTTTGTGACACAGACTTCTTTTGTACGGCTTCAGTACAATAACATTGTTCACAACTCTTATACACTTGTCAAAATTGTTTGTTCATCTGCTCATTTGCAAAGCTAAAAAATAGGTATCCTTGTCACTCCAGCCACATCCCACAAGCTTTACGTTTCCATTGCTTGTTTTATGGATATGTGGGTACTTGAGCCTGAGCATTAACTATGCCATGCTGATGAGGCCTAACAAGGCCGAAACAGCTGTCCATGGCTGCTAATGCTTGGGCTCAATCTTTGCTTTGGTAGATTTATGGGGTAATGCCCGCTACCATGTGGCCTTAGTGCCTTTAGAGTGGCTTCAGCTTACTTGATCACATTAATTTGTGAAGTATCCTTGTCACTCCAGCCACATCCCACAAGCTTTACCTTTTTAATGCTTAAAAAATAGGTAGCCTAAGGGCTACATGTGTTGGATACCACAGTACTATATGCATAAAAAAAAAACAACTGATCAAGTAGCTAGATGATTGGTATGAATAAATGAGGCGGAAAAGTCCATTCAACCGCATACAATGTACATGTAATTACTTCATATAATTGCAGCAGGGTAGTTACAGTAAGTAAAAATCAACGTCTGTTGAGGTCATTATTTGAACCACTGAGTAGAAAAATTAGTAGCATCACTTTACTGCAAGCAAATCTAAACAGTTACTTTCAAAGAAAACTTGCTGAAACCAGCACAATTCAACCAATTAATATTTTCTCGGATGTAGCAAACGTAAAGAAACATGCTTTCACTTATTGCTTTCTCAACTTCGGTCGGTTCATTTATACTGCCAAAAGAAAAACAACTCCAAACACTTCAAAAACACAAAGGATGAAGTTGTAAATAATGCGCCATCTTCCATGACATAGTAACCTGGTAATGAACAAATGATCTAGGTGAGAGGTACATGTACATGTAAACCAAGCCAGCGGCATCCTTGAGTCACGCTCAATTGTGCTTGATCACACAAGCAGAAACAGGATGCTTTGCTCGAATTTACTGAAGAATTTCTCCCAAAACTAACATCACAATGTAGACCCACTTTCTCTACTTCTGTGGAGAAGACAAGCTTAAAGTAGGGTGGTGGTGGTGATGGTACTTTATTTACACAGGGCTTCTGATATTGCGCGATGTTACAATTTCGCATAACTGACCTCAAATCGCAACTTTTCGTATAATTCATCAAAAATCGCATAATTCAGGCAAAATTGCAAAATTCGAGGAAAGAACAAGGAAATATTCGCTTCTTAAGTTCTACAAAAGTGTTCGACTGGCCAAGACGTGTTGATAATGACAGGGTTCACAGCTCATGTGCATTTTATGGACCTGTTGTTATTGTGGGTGTCGGCTCTTTTACCTTTCCACAATTGAGTGAAGTCGAACAAGTGTACCAGTGGTTAAGAAAAAGCAGAAAACGAAGCTAATTGTTCACAGTGACACTATTTGATAGACTTTGTTGTCATGGTTAATTATTGTGCAAAAACCACAACTGTGAACAGTTAGTGCTTCGACACTATAATTGTCTTAAAACACAAAAGCCAAAGGCTGCCTTTTTACTTTTACATTGCCATGTGGCAGCAATGATACTGATAGAGATCGGAACAAAAGTACCAACTTGAAGGTTAATAATTTATTAGATGAAAGGATATTTATTTATTTAGTAGGATTCATTCAACCATATGATATAGGCATTCTAAGTTGCACAATTCCCAGCTAGTACTTATTTTTTTCTCCTTGATTATACAGCAGGATTAATTTTTCCCTTGCCAGAAGACACCCTAACAGTTAGACTTGAATTGCACAAGTCTTCAGTTTTTATTATTGTCGATGACTGATTTTATAGGGTGTATATTCTTGGTGATTAATATATGGAATTCAATATTTTCAGATTTAGCCTCAAACAGAAGACACCAACACCATGCTCTGAGAAAACAAAATATAGAATTTAATATGTGTTTTTCCAGGCTGAATCTCTATAAATTATATTGAAATAAATTATTGGTTTATCTTTAACCAGCTGTTGGTCATTAATTAATAATTTAATTAAGCATTTTGAGGAATGCCCAAGACTAGTGTCAGCTACACATAAGCTGCTACTCTTAGGTTTGACGTATTTGTTGTTGTTATGGTAAAGAGTTTTGTGGGGATGTCATTGACCGATTTATAGCTTGTCAAATCAAATAAATTATAATATCAATTCTGTGTAGCCCACTGAGGCTAAATCTTTTTAAGTTATTTCGAAATTGGTTTATCTTTAACCAGCCATTGATCATTTGCCCAAGAATAGCATTAGATACACAAAAGGCACCCACTGTTCGGTTTCACTTATTTATTACAGTTATGGTAACGTATTGTGGGGATGTCATTGAGTGATTTATAGCTTCTCATTTGAATCAAGTGTATCAAGTTTGTATAGCCCACAGAAATGTTTCTACTTTGTTCAAGTTATTTTTGTTCTGATAGGTTGTATCGTCTGTCGAGGCCTGACATCTGAAATAGCATATGGACATACCTTAATTAACAGCCTATCTAGTATGTAAAACTGAAATTTGTAACATTGTTTAATTGAGGAATCAAGTAACACTTAATTGACTAAATGAGCCATTTCAGATTAAAATAATTAAAATGAGGTAACAATTGATTTAATTTGGATGCTTTTATTGTTTTTTTATGCTCTAATTGCCCAATTTTGTTGCTTCCTGCATTCTTTTACTTTCTTCCTAGCACACGCTAGGAGAGACTGCTTGCAGTCTACCAATTTAGTGACCAATTAAGACAACAGAACAGAATAGCTTGCAGTTTTAGACTGGAGTCCCAGCTTGAGTCCTACCGACTCCTACATATAACTCGAGTCCCAGTTCGAGTCCTAACTCATGTCCCAGTTCAAGTCCAGGTACTGATATTAGTTTATCTCTGCAAGCATGGTCTCAATTTACTTGCAATACAAGTTCCCAGTTGGCTTGTAAGCTCAATTGGTAGAGCACCGGTATCACAGAGTTCGTGGGTTCAACTCCTATACAAGCCTGAAATTTTTTCAGGCTTTATTTTCACTACTAGCTAAGTAGTGTTCATAACTGCAATGATCATTCACATATTTATTTTTATTAATACGCAGTTTAAATACAAGATTTTCATATTTTCATTATCACACATTCATCACTCACAGGTATATTATGAACCGACAAAAGGACCCCTCCCAGTTGGCTTGTTAGCTCAGTTGGTAGAGCGCTGCACCAGTATGGCAGAGCTTGTGGGTTCGACTCCCTTACAAGCCTGAATTGAAGGGCTGGGGGCATAAACTGCCTATGTAGAGTTTTAAGCCCCGGCTACACGTTCAAACGTTGTTATAAAACATTTGTTGGATGAACAATGTTAGAACGTGTAGCATGCATGTTTGATGACGTTTGTTCAACATTTTATGTTGGAAGAATGTTTTGATTTCGATCAAACATTTTCTCCAACATACAACAAATGTTGAAGCGTGTAGCCGCCCTTTCAACAATGTTGTATTGTAAAGACCAATCAGAGTTAAGGGCCCAGCCTCCAATCCGAGAGCCTGATGATTGTTGAAGTCAGACCCCCGAAGCAACGTGTTTCCAACAATGTTATATGCGTATCCAACATTGTTAGAAGCGTTCTTACAACAATGTTGGGACGTGTTCTTCTAACAATGTTTGAACGTGTAGCCGGGGCCTTAGGTGATTTTTTTTTTTGCATACGTTATTTCTCGAAAATGAAAAAGAAATGGGTGAAAAAAAAATACGGGACAATGTTTTTGAATCAAAATGCAGTTCACATGCAAAAATTTGGACATATCCAAGCGAACTAAAAAAACGGCCGAAAATTCCACATAGGCAGTTTATACCCCCACCCCTTCATGAAGTTAAGCTCATTTGTATGCATACTGTATTAATATTCATACATGAATTATGTGAACATCTGTGAAGATTAAAACTAAAACTGGACGTGAAATGATTGACTGGTAGAAAAGACTGTTTGATAGTGTGACGTAGACTATAAATTTGGCGGTTAAAACATCGATTAAGCTCATCGGATACGAAACTTACGTGAGTGCTGGAGCTTTGGATCGCTACTTATTAACTGCATTATCAGTTTGCCTTCCAGCCTGGTGATCAAAAGACGTCATGAA
>JAEMWC010000017.1:1572500-1597500 GCA_016490735.1 Pachyseris speciosa | reverse complement strand
TCCAGCTATTTCCCTACGGGCATCACAAAACTTTGGACAGGTGAGGACTTTGGTCCAAAGACCAACCATTGAAGCATTCTATCGTCGTTTGCTGGAGACAATGGCTGAAAACCAGTTTGGCAGCCTTCTGGAAAAGCCCCACCTAATTTTCAACGCAGACGAGAGCGGATTCGAATTCGATGCCATAAATAAGATCGTCGCAGCTGCAAAGGGCATGAAGCACGTACCCCGCATATCCAAGGGGCAGCACGAGAAGGTCACCGTTCTCGCCTGTGCCGCAGCTGCCGGTAACAGTCTCCCGCCCATGTTTATCTTTAAGTCCCCAAGTGGAAGAATTCCAAACGGAGTACAGGAAGGGGCACCACCCGGAACGCTCTTCACCGCCCAAAAGTCCGGTTGGATTGACAAGGACTTGTACTTGAAATGGTTCGACGAGCTCTTCCTCAAGTCCATACCAGCAGAACGGCCAGCGTTGCTTATTGTCGATGGTCACAAGGCACATGTCACAGAAGATGTTATTAGGCTAGCGGCCGCAAATAGAATCCTTGTATTCTGTCTTCCCGCCCATGCCTCACACTTGCTCCAGCCTCTTGATCTTTCGCTTTTTGGCCCCCTAAAGAAAGGATGGATGCGCGCATGTGCTGCCTTTCATCACCTGACGTCCGCTGTCGTCACCCAGCGTAACTTTGCGAAAATTTTTAACATTGCGTGGAATTCCAGCAACACCCCAGAAGTAGTAAGAGGAGGATTTAGGAGGTCAGGTATTTATCCATTTAACCCCCAGGCCTTCGATTACAGCAAGTTAGCCCCAAGCAATCCAGAAGCCGGTCCAACGTCGTCTTCGTCTGTGACGCAACCAGTGGTGCCTTCAGCCCATTTAGCAGAGCCCCTACCACCGTCTTCAATACCAGGGCAATCACCTCTGTTATCAAATCCTCTGCCATTAGCAGGACAACCATCGTCGTCCTCAACATCCTTACTGCAGCTGCCACAACTGTCTGCAACATCAGGGCAATCACCACCATCGTTAACATCCTTGTCGCAGGAGTCACAACTTTTTCCATCAGTGGAGCAACCACCGCTACCATTTCCACAGCTATCTTCCCGTCTCAATGAGACTTCACCTCTGCCTTATCCTTCAGCAGTTGACCTACTCCTGCCCATGACTTCCCCATTGTTTCCATCCAGTAACAATAATCAGCCGCCTTCACTGGCCTCCTTGTCCCCTCCCGAGCATCATTCGACACCGCAGTCTTCGTCCACACACATATTTGATGCATTGGTGTCCCTTGAGAAGAGCGTTGGAAGACAGGAAAGAGAAAGGTTTCGCCGTCGGCTAGAAAATGGTTTCGACTTAACTTCGGATGAAACCTACAATGAGTGGAAGAGTCTACGCTGCCAAGTAGGCCATGGGAGAGGAGGTTGCCCATGCAAATCGGCCTGTTCCTGTTCCTGCAATGGTGTAGGATTTTGTGATTGCGTGGGTCATGGTGTATGTGCAACGGAAAGAAATGAACCATCAACCGGCAGACCCGAAACGTCACCACCTGAACATCGAAGCCCAGCCATTCCTCAGCCATACTCCATCTCGACTCCATCCGGCGATGTGTTTATTGACAAAGACCTTTGTGACATTATGCTGAGACCTATGCGTGAGGTTCGAGGTGCACAGAAACGGCAACGGAGCAAAGATCCCCATCTTGACCCTGGAAATCAGTGCATAACAGGAGAGGTTTTCCTCCAGGCGATAACATCTGAAAACGAAAGGAAAAGAAAAGAAATTGAGGAAAAGGAAGAAAAAAGAAAAGAGAAAGCCAGGTTGGCCGCAGAAAAAAAGCGCAAAATTGAAGAGAAGAAAGAGAAAAAGAGAAAAGAAAACGAAGAAAAAGAGAAAAAGAAAAGAGAAAGGAAAGAGAAAGCGAAAAAATCAAAGAAACAAAAAGGTGCAGTAGTAGACGCCTACCTTGCAGATGTGGCTTCCTATTCGTGCACAAAGTGCGGCAAATCCTACGATAAAGACGGAGACGATGTGTGGGTGGAATGTGACTTCTGTGATGGGTGGTTCCACCTTTATTGCACAGATTTACCTGTCCTTGATGATTTAGGTGACAATGTGGATTATACCTGCGAGATATGTGTTGCAAACGGATTCCCAGCACACAAATAGAACAAGTATTGACTCTGCTGGCTTTTTTACCTTTGTTTGACTTTAGGTAGCTTTGCACATTGATTTGATGTAAGCTTACAGCTTCATGCCTTTGACTAAGGTTTCCAAAATGTTGTGGCATAGAAATGTATGCAAGAAAGCCCAGCATTGCTTTGAAACGTTATACTGTTAGTCACTTTATAGGCTTACACAAAGAAATATGAACCCTCTTTTGAGAAGACAATAGGTCAAAAGTACCCAAAACAAGGACAAGTTAACCTGTGACAGATGCCCAAGACTGCTTGTGACTGCCACGTGTTGCGATATTTCGCTCAACGCTAAGAGGATGCTTTGAAATGTACATACATGAAGTACCACATGAATAAACAGTTGTTTACGGTGTTTGAGCTGCTGTTTGAATATTTTTTTATTGTCATTATGCTAAAAAAAGTGGGTGTCCGACAATAGGAAAATGCGTCCGACAATAGGACTATGTGTCCGAAATCCAGGTAAGTCTGTCCGACAATTGGTTTCTAGGATTTATTGCTAAGAAATAGGATTCGCGAGGAAATATTCGTCTATAACTGAAAGGATTCACAGAAATTACTTCGACAAAATCGTGGAAATTCATACAAGACGAAATTATGGCAGAATTGAATCTGGTTTTTGTGCGGTGGCGATAAAAGCTTAAGTGTCCGACAATAGGGTCGAATACCTTATGTAGTTCTGGCAGGACATTAACCCTGAAAAATTTCAACCCTGTAGACTCAGTATTTGCACAGATATTCCATATTTTGTGATTTTACTTCATTTTGTGCCCACCTTGTGACATCACAAGTCCTCTAATTTGCATAAATGAAAAACCTTGAATAACTCAGCAACCAAGAGTGCTATCACAATAAAATAAACGCCATTCTTCATCATTTTGAAAGCTCTTTCGAACAAGCTAATGAAAAATTTCGCTTCATATGCACTTTAAGTCAAACAACAACACCAATTTAAATTCGAACTCAAAACTCCAACTCAAACCGATCTCGGAATCGAACTCGAAATCAAAGATTTTAATTTATAGATGTCACTTCAAAGCTTCGCGTTCAAATCCTTCGCGATTTATTCTGATAAGCTCATTGGCGGGAAATGTAAAACACACGTTAAATAATGTCTCTGAAGTCGAAAATTATCGTAAATTAACTAACAAGTAATTATCGTTTAAGTACACCATAAAGGTGAATATATTTACAAGAAAACTCACCCTGAGAGAAGGGCAGGTGGTCGTACACTGTACAAGGTTCGATCTCAGGGCTGATGAACTGCGCAGTCCCGCCCTTTTCCTTGTGGCAGCGATATTCATAGCCTGCCAACAGGCCACTTGTTGAAGTATTGGACGTAGTATTAACGTGGGGAGTCAAACTAATTGGTTTTTTTTTCGTCTTCCACCCGTTCTGCTCATCCAATACTCTACGGTGCTGTGCAAAAGGCTGCCATATGTATTCGTTATTTTCAAGATGGCTGCCGGCGAAGATGCATGTTACTGGGACCGAGGATGTGGGATTATTAGTTACCAGTTTCCAACGACGAAAGGCGACGTGGCAAATAAGTTGCTGGCGAAAATTGTTGGATGATTGTGAGAAGTCTGATGAAAAATGACGACTTATCAAGACTTTATAAACCAAAATGAAGATCGCGATGGTGTCAGATTTAGCTGGAATGTCTGGCCTTCGAGTCGTTTGGAAGCTACCCGAATGGTGAACGTTCTGCATTCTGTTAGTCTAGAACTGAGGCTCCCAGTTGTCAGCTGCTGACTGAAATTTGTCTGATTTACGACTTTTGTTTAGGTTGTTCCCGTTGGATGTATGTTCACACCGTTAAAGGAAAGGCCAGAACTTCCTCCAATATGTTATGATCCTGTCCTGTGTACCAGGAATACTTGTAGAGCTGTTTTGAACCCGTTTTGGTAAGTTGTATCGATTGTGTATCACGTTTTAGCTGATTTCAGATTCTCCATTGGTATAAGAATTTTAACCTTTTTTCTCTGCAGTCAAGTGGATTACCGATCCAAAGTATGGCATTGCAATTTTTGCTTCCAGCGAAATGCGGTAAGTTTTTACGAAACTCGACCTCTGCCTTAGTTCCTTACCAGCTCCTATTTAATTATGCATGTGAGAGTGATAAGTGTGAACAATTTGTAAACTCAAATGAAGAATGATCCTCGCAGTTGTGAACGCAATTTATGCAATTGCGAAAAGAAGCCTGAAAAAATTTCAGGACTTCAACGGGGTTCGAACCCGTGACCTTGCGATTACCGGTGCGATGCTCTAACCAACTGAGCTATGAAGCCACTGACGTTGGGAGCAGGTCAATTGTGGGTTCATATGTTCCCGTGAAAGAAATGAGTGTGAATGATATATGAAATGAATCATATATGAACTGCAGAAATGAAATCAAATGAAGAATGATCCTCGCAGTTGTGAACGCAATTTATGCAATTGCGAAAAGAAGCCTGAAAAAAATTCAGGACTTCAACGGGGTTCGAACCCGTGACCTCGCGATTACCGGTGCAACTGGTAGAATGTGCCATTTTGAGGTTTTCAATATGGCACATAATGGGGATGATTCAACAAACTGGCCTTACGTCACTAGAGGAATATATCAGTGAAATGCCAATGCAGGGCGTTACTAATTGTTCGGCAATCAATCTTAATTGAACCTAATTAGTTCGGAAATCAAACAAAATCAAACCCAAAAATTTGTGTGAAAGTTCAATTGTATTTGGTTTCTAAACTAATCAAACCCAATCAAACAAAGTCGAAAAATCTGAAATTCTCCTTTAAAAACACTACACCTGTAGATGTTTACTTTGTAACAGCTACAAATTAAGAATGAACTAGTGATGTCTTTACTAAAGTAACCTTTGAGCATGGAAAATAAATGATTTTACAAATGAAAGAATCCAGCGACTGGAAAATTAAAAAAATCCTGAAAATTAAAGTTCAATGGACAATAGAAAGTTAATCTTACATGTACTTCACTGTAATTCCATTCCACTTTATGATTTGTTTTTGTCAGCCTGCAGAGTCTTAAATAATAGGAAATAACCCAGGTAGCCTGCGTAGCTAGCGATTTTTGTTGGAGAGCAGACATCAAGCTTACTGCAAAGACTGGTCTCTTCCCATTCCCCTCGCAATTTTGCCATTTATTTTAGTGGGTAGCTTTGTCAGCTTTGGTTCCCCAACAAAACCACCATTTATGCAGGCTATAACCCAAGCAAAATACAATTAACTGGAACAAAGCTAAGGTAACTTAAATGCAAAAAATGAAAATAAATAAAGTGAATGTTGCTGTTGTCCTTCTCTCTTTATTTAAAAAAATAGTTACAACTGACCATAAATCAGACTGCTAAAGACCACTGTCGTCAATGTGATCTTATTTCATGTCAATTCCAGTGATCTTTTCAGGTGTCACTGCCAATCTAAGGTCATTTCTAATGACGGCTCGTTTTTATAAATAAAACATCTGAGGTCAGATGACATGGCTGTTGTAGAAAATCAGAAGATGTCAGAAAACCAAGAGCAAGAGATCCAAAAGGAGAATCAAATTGTTGAAGTTAAAATCTGGTGTGCCGTGAGAGGTTACCTTACCAACTAAGGTCACTTCTAATGACGGCTCATTTTTATAAATAAAACATCTGAGGTCAGATAACATGGCTGTTGGAGAATGTTACATGTATAAAAATTGCTTTTAGGCGTTGCGTACATTCTTGCATGTCTAGAATATTCTCGAATATTAATTCCGCTTATTTTTACATCACGTCAGCATGAATCAGCAGTTTTCATCAATGTTGTCATGCTACTAATTTTAGCCTATTTAAGAAGGTTCTAGAATTTTATGTAAAAGGTATATTAGCCACCAAGCTAGAGATTTAGAGTAATCGATTGATCGAGTAGTGTTTACAAGCGGTGAGACCGTGTTTATTCAAGTGTGACAGAGGTCACGTTTTAACTCTCAAGCCTGGAAGAGCTGTGAGTCATGTTACAGAGGTCGTGTTTTAACTCTCAAGCCTAGAAGAGCTGTGAGTTGTGTAAAAGTGTCTTGAGTAGTAATCACTACGTTCTTGTGGAATAAATCTCGTTGTTGCTGTTCCGACATCCCTGCGTTCTGCTGGACTTCAAACTACATTCCTCTAACCACATTCGAACTCGTAACAGAGAAAATCAGAAGTTGTCATAAAACCAAGAGCAAGAGATCCAAGAGAAGAATCAAATCATTCAAGTTAAAATCTGGTGTGCTGTGAGAGGTTACCTTACCTTGCTTTTGACACTCATATTCACCGGTTAATTGCATACCGTTCCGTACCCATTTTTGGTCGAATGCAATCCAAAAGTCCACTGTTGTTTTTCAATCAGCATGCCATCCAGCCTCAAATCAAACTCAATCGAACGTTCAATTGTGTTCCATTGCTCAATTTTTTTTTGTGAGATAGATTTTATTCAATTACTGAACTTAATTGAACCCAATTGTTCGATTAAGTTCAATTATCTAACAGTTCAATCAGTAAGGTCCTGCCAATGTGGTGAGCCAGTTCTGACAGAGCTTATACATGTGTGAGTGTTATAGCAATATTAATAGAGACTTAGGGGAACTATGCTTAACACTATAGCAGAAATTGATATCTTTGTCATATCTCTGTTGTAGAAAGTCCAACCCACAGTTGACTATAAACCTTGACTTTTTAGATTTGTTAGATGAGATTTCAATTTCACTACACATCACACAGATATAATCCATTAGGTTTATTTTGGCTTCTTCCAGCCTCGCACCAGTGGCATGCATAAGTGATTTATGTTCGAGGTTATAACCGACAGATGACCTGCAGAAGTGCAGAACAAAGCTATGACACTGCCGGATACGAAAAAAAACCCTGCAGGGAAAAAACTGGAAACATATCCCCCAACCCAATGCAGAGCCACAAACCCTCCAGGGTTTAAAGGGTATCTTGTCACAAAACAATAAAATTAAAATAAACAACTATGAATAACACAGTATAGAAAAATATTTAAAGATATTAATTTAATTATCAACAAAAGAACGTAAGGGTGACTGATGGAGGAGGCCTAGAATGGCTCACCATGTGACAAACTAACACTTTATAGACAGCATAATACCCATCATGCCACACACAAATCATACCCAGACCCTTGTGTTTCTGTGCTGTAGAAATATCAATTTCTGGCTTATTTCTGTCTAATTCCTGAAAACATTAAAGATTTTGGTATTTCTAACAAGTCTGCTAACTGTATGTTCTCAATTATATAACAGTTCCCTCCCCAGTATGCCGGAATCACAGAACAGCATCAACCTGCCGAGCTTATTCCACAGTTCTCCACTATTGAGTACACCATGCAGGTACAATTATTATTGTAACTACTGTACTTTCAGTTAATCTCTATACATACAGTACCGCTCAAAAGTAAGTTACCAGTCGCGTCACGTTTCCTGCGCTACGCGATTCGCGTCGCGCGCTACGCGAATCGCGTCACGCGCTACGCGATTCACGTCACGCGCTACGCGATTCACGTCGCGCGAGAGTCACTAAAGCGGAAATTTTTGGCATAAATTTTGGGTGATTTTGCAACGTGACATCAATTAAATTCGCGTAACACTTTCCAAATGGAGCTATTGTTCTGTCGAATGTGAGTCCTTCATAGGTGTAGTTCACTTCTGTGCAAATAAATATAGCATCATCGAGGTCATTACAAATCGAAAACTTGTAAACAAACCGATGCGAATGACAAGCATAATTCGTTACTCCCATTAGCGCTGAATTTAGTTGAATTTTTATCGGTTCTGTTGTCGATACATTTAAATGGTCGTGTTTTCTAAATTCGTTGTGGACATAATCAAGAGCTAGTTCGGCACAAGCAAATGACTAATGACCGGCCGGGTTTTGCTTTCGGATCAAATTTGCATAAAACCGCAAAACTACTGTCTGTGTAATTTGAAACCTTCCACTCAATATGACCGAAAAATTCATGAGAAGCCAAGGAATAGAACCCGAAACAGAACGGAGTTTATTTTATTTCCTTCTTTGTGCACGAAAAACTTTATCACGTAGAAATCTGAAGCTCATTCTGCCAAAGGTGAAGACGCATAAGTTTGGGTAGTTGTATGTGAAATGTGTTGTTTATTCGACACGCCGGCGCTCAATCATATATTTTCTACTTCGAAAGACCGGAACACATTTTCCTGGCCATATCTTTGTAAACTTGTGCAGATTTTAATCCAGTAGAGTTTGTCCGTGGAAAATAGATTTGCCGAAGAGTAAGTAGTTCGGAAGCCTCGCACGTGCTCCGCTTAATTACGCCGGTCTTCTTATCTACGGCTCGATCTGTTTTTAATTTGCCGCTTGAAATTCCGTGGCAACTCGCAACATTTTCAATTTTTTTAATGGCTAGTTGTCAAGAATCAGATGAGTAGAAAACTAACAAAAAGTATCAAGCATCAGTCATGGCTCATGGACGAGCCGAAAAATTGGCGGCTTGATGTACAGTGTAGGAAGAAGCTCGTGTCCAATGAAGCGAATTGAATGCGGCGCGACGACGGTAGAATTCCTCGGAATGTCTCCACTTCAAAAGACCGAAAAGCATTTTCATGAACATCATATTGTGTATGTAGGTTTTTTAAAGTTAATAATGTGTCGACCTCTGTCTATTAAAGTTTCGAGGAGAAAACAGTTTGACACGGAATTTGGAAGCAAAGCACACGCTGCCCTTCTCCGGCTATGATTGATCGATTACGCATATTCATTTCTTCTTAGCGGGCCTTTGCGAACACTGGAAATTGACTATTGAAATCGACTATTGTTATTTTACAATGGGCATATTAAATGGTGAGAAAGCTTCAAGTCAAAATACTTACAGTTTCCAGGACATCGCGCGCTACGCGAATCGCGTAGCGCACGACGCGATTCGCGTAGCGCGCGACGCAATTCACGTCGCGCGCGAGGGTGGTAACTTACTTTTGAGCGGTACTGTATCATAGGGTGACAAGGGAGTTCTGAATGCCCTTCTTCTCATACCTTTTACTATCTTTCCACTCGTACTTTAGTGTCTCCTGTCTGTGCACTTTTTGTGGTAATTACAGCATTTTTTTCTTCCCTTTCCTACTTCCCAGCCCCTCACAAATGCCATTAGATTGATTGATTGAGTGATTGGTTGGTTGGTTGGTTGGTTGGTTGGTTGTTGGGTGGGTGGGTACGGTACCGCTCAAAAGTAAATTATCACCCTCGCCGCGCGACGCGATTCTCGTCGAGCGCTACGCGAATCGCGTCGCGCACTATGCGATTCGCGTAGCGCATGATGTCCTGGAAACTGTAAGTATATTGACCTGAAGTTCTCTCGCCATTTAATATGCCCATTGTAAAGCAACAATAGTCGTTTTCAATAGTCAATTTCCAGTGTTCGCAAAAGCCCGCTAAGAAGAAATGAATATGCGTATTTAAAAAAAAACGATTAAGAAGGGCAGCGTGTGCTACGCTTGCAAATTCCATGTCAAACTGTTTTCTCCTCGAAACTTTGATAGACTGAGATCGACATATTAATAACTTTAAAAAACCTACATACACAATATGATGTACATGAACATGCTTTTCTGTCTTTCAAAGTGGAGACATTCCGAGGAATTCTACCGCCGTGAGTGCCGCATTCAATTCGCTTCCCTTGGACACAAGCTTCTTCCTACACTGTACATCAAACTGCCAATTTTTCGGCTCGTCCATAAGCCATGACTGATGCTTGATACTTTTTGTTAGCTTTCTATTCATCTGATTCTTGACAACTAGCCATTAAAAAATTGAAAATGTTGGCGAGTTGGCATGGAGTTTGAAGCGGCAAATTAAAAACAGATCGAGCCGTAGATAAGCTCATTGAACTTCTACCGGCGTAATTAAGCGGAGCACGTGCGAGGCTTCCGAACTACTCTTCGGCAAATCTTTTTTCCACAGACAAACTCTACTGGATTAAAAGCTGCACAAGTTTACAAAGATATGGCCGGGAAAATGTGTTCCGATCTTTCGAAGTAGAAAAGATACGATTGAGCGCCGGCGTGTCGAATAAACAAAACATTTCACATACAACTACCCAAACTTATGCATCTTCACCGTTGCCAGAATGAACTTCAGATTTCTACATGATTATATTTTTCGTGCACAAAGAAGGAAATAAATAAACTCCGTTCTGTTTCGGGTTCTATACCTTGGCTTCTCATGAACTTTTCGGTCATGTTGAGTGGAAAGGTTTCAAATTACACAGACAGCAGTTTTTGCGGTTTTATGCAAATTTGCGATCCGAGAGCAAAACCCGGCGGGTCATTAGCCATTTGCTTGTGCCGAACTAGCTCTTGGTTATGTCTTCAACAAATTTAGAAACCACGACCATTTAAACGTATCAACGACAGAACCGATAAAAATTCAACTAAATTCAGCGCTAGCGGGAGTAACGAATCATGCTTATCATTCGCAATTGATCATTCGTCGGTTGTTTTGTTTTCAAGTTTTCGATTTGTAATGAACTCAATGATGCTATATTTATTTGCACAGGGCAGGTACTTAGGGGAGGTAAGTGGGTTGGTTGGTTGGTTGGATGAACAGGTGGATGGATTGGTGGTGTCTTGGTTTTTGTTGCTAAGTAATGCTTAAAAGCCTCCATCACTTTGAAAGATGACTGTTATCACAGATGATTGCTAAAAGGTTGCCAAATTTGTTTCACGTAATGTTTTAAAACACAACAAGACTTGCACCCATGCCAGAGATTCTTAGACCTGTGGTAGTGTTGTGTCACTAGAATTCAGGACTTTTGTTACTACACAGGCTTGTGGCAATGGTCTCATGAATATTGCATCGTATTCAACAACTATAATATTACATATGCTGGTGGTTCCCATGTACATGGCTTGGAACCTTAGGGTTCTTGTTAAGATTTTGAATAGGAGGTAATAAATTGAAAATAGCAGGTAACTGTGGACACCATGTTGGTTTCTCAAGGAGTGATGGGAGTTTGCACTGGTTACGAGAAGAATGTGAAGCGCTTAAATCAAGCTTGTTTTCTTCAAAAGATCATGAGATAACGGATAATCAAAGCAATATGTTATTGTTTTTGTTGTTTTATTTGGAGTGCATGATATTGAGTTTGCCATATCCTAAAATTTCATCCTACTAGTATTATACAAAATGTTCAATAACAGTTGATGAATTGCCTGCCTTTCTTAGCGTGGTGGTGGATCTGGACCATTGATTTATCTGATAGTTTTGGACACTTGCATGGATGATGAAGACTTTCAAGCTGTCAAGGTACATGTAACGGCTTACATTATTTTCTTATTTAAATAGCTTATTTTGGAAATACCATAAAAACTTGTGTATAAGCCACCTCTTTTTGCTGAAATGTTGGGCTCAAAATTGTGCGTGTGGCTTATATACGAGACCATTGCTTTCAGAAGGAGTAAACTTACTTCTGTGGAGTCACAAATAGCACTAAAAACCTTGAGTGAATAAAGATTAAACACATTGCTGTTGGTAGAAATGGTGGCTCCTAAAGGAGCTGTTTGTATCTTCAGGTTCAAAACCTGAATCTTGCTCGCCAGTAGTTCTAAACTCTAACTGGCATGGAATCTCCATACTTCCACAAAAGCTGCTTATAATGTCGTCTACGACTGATCACTTCAATCTCTCCACTACGTGAGAGAAAATACCACGCTTTTTGGGAGAACTCTCGAGGCAAATAGCAGACTTTTTGTTGTTGTCATTACTTACATGGTGTGTTTATCCTTGGGGTTGTTAAACTCTCGTTTAGCAACAAGTTTTTCATTAATCAATGGCTTCCATTCATCTTTATAAACACTATCCATGCACAGCTGATGGGAGTTCTTTATTTTTTCTCAAAATGGGGGTGCGGCTTATCTATGAGTGGAGCTTATACACAAGTTTTTACAGTACAAGTGTGTGAACTTAAATATATAAATGAATAACAATATCACAGCCTCACTCAGAAAGATAAAGTTCTGAGTCCCCGACATGAATTGAACCCATGACCTTTGAGATTACCAGTGCGGATGCTCCAACCACTGAGCTATGGCAAACCATAGTCCTTGTCTGTTCATGAATGTATTTTTATTACTGTAGATGTTAGGATGAATCTTGAGATTTTGCACTGTATAATTGTCATCTTAACTCATTACAAGAGAACATGCAAACTACAGTACCGGCCGGAGGGATTGCAGCATTACACGCGTGTAATGTGCGTGCAGTACACGCAGTTTACACGGACCTTACACTCACTTTACACGCACTGCCCACGCAATGCCCACGCAGTGTCCACGCAATGTCCACGCAAATACATTTTATGCGTGTAATTTTACACTCAGTGACTGCGTGTAAAATAACACACAGTCTCTCCCCTGGAACTCACTCACCGCTCGTAAAAAGAACAAAACACTACCGTATTATTTGGTGACCGCCTTGCCGGTGTTCTGTCATTGTCGTTCATCAAATGAGAGTTTTAAAGCGAACCCACTGTTTTACAAAAGGCATGAAGGATAGCTTGAAGTATTGCGCTCAATTTGTGGTATCGAAAACGGGATTAATTCGCAAACTTCGGAGTTGCGTGACAAGGATAAGCGCGTGAATTAAAAAAAGAAAGCCACAGATGAGACATAAGCGGCGCCCAATCGTCTAGACTTTCGAAACGAACTGAGCTCGATTGACCAGGCTGTTCCTATATTTTTCTTGTAAAAAAAAAACATCCGTTGTGTTCATTATGAGCAGGCAAGCCAGCCCGGTTACCGAGAGCACCATTATTGTGAAGGAGATCATTACAAAATGTAAAGCAAAACATACGAGAACTTTTACTTGTTAAATGATAAAATGAAATCCGATCCATTGATAGAATTCGTTGCCTAGCACGTGACAAAAATTTGCCCTCGTCGGGTGACAAAAATTAGCACACGCTGTTGAAGAATGAGATGTTTATGATGTGGGGGAGATAAAACAAAACAAGATAAATGTATCATTTACAGCAAGCGAAAAGAATTTCACTCGAATTATAGCAGAGTGCCGCAAAATTTTTGCTCGAACTTTCGCTCGAAATTTCGCTCAAACTGTCGCGGAACGGTGCAAAATTTTTAAACCATTGCGGAGTGCCGAAACGGACTCTCACAGCAGTTTTCCTGAAATAGTAGCGCAGAATTTTAGGTTATCCCTCGACAAGAGTAAGATGCTTTCTTTCAATCCTTAAGGTTCGTTTAATGATTGAGTGTTAAGAAGTAACATGGAAATTCGCTATTTTATTACGAGTTGTTTTGATTTCACGTTCCGTAGCACATCGATCGCTGCGTGTTTATAACTCTGTCGAATAACATGTACAGCCATTTCGCAGTGTTGTGCGCTATATCTGAGACTTTTTGGCAAATTTGCGTGTATGAATAACAAAAGATCGCTCGTATGCCATGAGTAAACGCAAAGCAATTTTTACACGCAATTTTTACACGAACATTACAGGCAGTGTCCACGCAGTGCCCACGCAATACCCACTCAGTGTCCACTCAAATTACACGCGCATTACACGCATTTTACACGCGTGGACATGCTGCAATCCCTCCGGCCGGTACTGTATCAGTCTGTATGCTGTAATGTCTCAGTAGTGGGGCTCCCTTGTAATTGCCAACAAAATGTTTGAGTGGAATAATACATACATTATTTTATTGTCTTTTAAACTCATCGCCAATTGATGAGCTTGGAGATGGTGCCTGCCAAAGTGGGCAGTGATTCCAGGGCGAGCAACAAGCCTTGAGCCACAAGCCCTGAGCAGGGCACACAGGCATCCACGGCAACTCTGCGAGCAGCAACCACCCACCAGACACCGTCACACTGACCAAGTCAGTGGAGATACTTACCAACCCTATACTTACCAACTCCACCCATGAGGGAGGGAAGGGAGGGGGAAAAGCAGAACAACTGAATTATTTGCTGCCTGAAACAAACTGCACCTCGCCCAGCAGAACTGAACAACACGTGCGATTCGAGAAACCCCGTATGTCGCCTCCGGGCGCATGGTTCCCTGACCGCCGCTGACCAGCATTGCATTGGCTCGATTTTAACTTAGCCTAAATTACATTTAGCCACATATAATACATCATAATTAGTATAGATGTTAAGTATTTGCTAACATTTCACTCAATCCTTGAATTTTTCCTGCTGTGGCTCATAGCATAAACATCTAGTAGATCTGTACATTTCCTTTCTGTAAAAATCCCAGGAGGTGTATGCAGTGCACCGTAAGGTGTACTTAGCCAGGCAATGCTGATTTGAGCTACAGATACTCAACCACTCTTAAGTTGGAAGCATTTAGACTGACTGTTTGGTACCATAATAAAACAGAATCAGGTAATGATGTTCTCCTCCTTGCCCTCCAATCCATCCCCTGCTTCATATTGTTGATACATGTATGTTCTAGTTGGTTGGCAGCTACAGTGTATGACAAAACTGACACAATTCTTGGCTTGTGTAGTGCTGCAGTCAGTGACATAATACTATGTAATATGTAAACAGCAAACTGATTTGCATTTTTCAGGAGTCACTGCAGATGTCACTGAGTCTCATGCCACCCAATGCTTTGGTTGGACTTATTACTTTTGGGAAAATGGTAAGACGTCTACAGCACTGAAATGTGCCATAGTGAATGTGTGTTGGTGAGGGCAGTAGTTACGTAGGTCACTCAGTGGGTTGGTTGGTCAGTAGGTGGGTAATAATGTACATTTGTATACACACAGTGCTGGCACTGAGCCACAGACAACCCGCCCATCTAGAGCATAACTTGTTTCTGAGGCATGAAATACATGTACTGCTCTAGAAATAGCTACTCTCACCTATAGCAGATTGTTACCATGCCCACTACCCATATAAATTATATACCTGCAGTAAGTGTTGAACAAAAACAGAATGGAGCAAAGCCTCTTGTCTAAGGAAACATAATGGTGGATGTTAGATCTTGAAACAACTTCCATCATTTGTTACAATGCGTGTACAATATGCCAACCACTACAGGCATTTGACTATTAACTGGGTTTATCAGTAATTGTGTTTTAACATTTGTTGTATTATATATAAACTTGAGGTTTACATAGCCAGCCTGATTCTTGTGCTGCTTCAAGTAGTGAGTGACACTGAAAAATGTTTTTATTCTGATTTTCCATTTTGTCAGGTCCATGTTCATGAACTGGGATGTGAAGGGTGCTCAAAGAGCTATGTGTTTAGAGGAACCAAGGACCTCAGTGCTAAGCAAATACAGGTTTGTCTGGGATTTATGCCATAGATCTCCTGGTTATGTTAAACATGTTTTTGCCTTATGTGTTAATGGAGACAAAGGTTTGAGATAATGATGCCGATGACGATGAGCTGTTTACGATACCCCAATACCTCTCAAATTTGCTGTGAATAGTTAACTACTGTACTTGGTACTGAACTTAATCATGTGGTACTTTAAAATAAGCTTCTCTGCAAATACAATCCTGTTTGTACTTACTAGGCTTTTTTTTCCCAAGGAAGCTTTCTTTGAGATGAAAAGGAATTACTGAATTTTATACAGCCCATCATAAACAGTTTTATGTCGACCTTCAGCCTTGAAGAAAGAGTATTTTGCTTTTTTTAATCGTCTCTTCACCCTTTGTAGAACTGGAGATATCACTATTTTATGTTTGCCATGACTGTGAAAATTCACAGTCAATGGTGCGTGCACAAGATAACAACACAACAGACTTTGCTTGTAAAGAAATTACTCTTTTTAGACTGCAAATTTTCACCACCATATATCAGAAATTTCATGCTACAGTATGTGACCCGAATTTCAACAAGAAATTTGTATGAACAAGGTGTCTTTGTAAGACATGTCAATAATAATGTTTTCTAGCTAAAAGTTTCTGCATTTATTATGCATCTTAGTACATAGATCCACTTTCAGAAAACAACCTGATAGTGTTTCAAGTAAATAGAACTGGCTTTTTTGATCACGGCAAAACACATGTTCAGCTAGAGTGTGTCATGAAATTTTGTGGCTGTTCTTTTCTCTACTGACTGCAAAAGTTCAGCAAAAATTTGCTGCTTCGAAAATTTTTTCAAAATTCAAACATACCTTCTTCGAAATTCCAAAAGAGTTTGCAAATTTTCACTGCCATATCTGTGAAATTTCACACTATGTGATACAAAATTTTGCTTGAAATTTTGCAGAAAATTTGTAAGACGAATTAACATGTTTCAGCGGAATTCGCTCTCATTTCTTTTGCACAGGACTGTACTTTTAGTTTGGTTGTATTTGTGATTACTGTAGGATATGCTAGGCCTGGGAGGCAGTGGACGAGGACAGCAGCCTCAGATGAGGGGAGGACCTGTTCCACCACAACAACAGCAACCTGGCAATGAAATGTTTAACAGGTACACTGACAGTAACTATGCACCTTATTTCAAAATGGCAACCAATTTATTATTCTTTTGTTTACATGGTAATTAGTCCTCTTTGCGTTGTTTTACATTATGACATCGTCAGTTCTTGCCTTTCTGGTTTTACATCCCATTCCTATGTTTGGAGTCTCCACACTCCAAGAATTTGTTTACAATAATTGAAGGCCTCGGAGCATAACCATCCTATGTCGAATTTTGAGTCGTTTTTCGATTTTGCTTGGATTTGTCTGAATTTCTGCATGTGAACTGCAATTCGATGGAAACACATTGTATGGTATTTTTTTGACTGATTCATCCAGAATCCAGAAATGCATTTTTTCTTACGTACACACGGGAGTGGTTTGCAAGTTGCATTACATCTTCTTTCAATCGAATTGCAGTTTACATGCAACAATTTGGGCAAATCCCGGCAAAATCGAAAAACAACCCAAAATTCGACATAGGATGGTTATGCACCGAGGCCTTCAATTATTAGTTACAGTACTCTTGGGCAAATTCACTTGCCTGTGACCGGTACCACCGCCATTCAACAAGTGCTCCAGCATTTCACTGTGAACATTATCTGGCAAAGTTCTGCCTTTTGTATAAATGGATTGGACGAATTCACGTCATGTTGAAGTTCAAATTTCACTGTGAACTTAGTTGTGAAGTTTGGAGGGAAGTCACCAACTTCATTGTGAAGTTGCAAATTTCATTGGGCTGTTGACAGGGAACTTGACAACTACCCTCCCCAGTTCCCAAGTTGGCTTCCAAACTCAGAAACAGAGCAGCCAATGTTTTGTGAAATCCACTGTAAGTGCATATACCACCCTACCAAATGATTTGCTGCAACAAAAAGTTGTTTCTTCTAGAATTTTTCACTTATATAATGAACAACAATAATAGTTCCAAGTTAAACTGCCATATTTTGGAGTGATTTAGCAAGTTACAGTCACTTAAGAGTTGTTTGTATCTTTGCTTCTTAGATTTCTTCAGCCTGTCCACAAGTGTGATATGAGTCTGACTGATTTATTGGGGGAACTTCAGCGTGACCCTTGGCCTGTAGCCACTGGAAAAAGACCTCTCAGGTCAACTGGTGCAGCACTGTCAATTGCCATTGGCCTCTTGGAGGTACATTTTATCACCTTATTTTATTCATTTTGATAGTGATACCCCAGTATAGCCTGCATGCAGACGTCTCCTATTTCCTTTGTTGCATGCGGAAAAGAGATGTCTGCGAAACAGCGTCGCTAATCGTGTTCCAGTATCCTGCTGTTTTCCCAGGATCTTGGGAGAGAACTGTGATTGGTAGCCAGATAGTGGTCTTTGTTCGAGGAAATTCTGATTGGTCTTTATCTAAAACTGATCTGATAATGTATGCATGCATTATGCCGCCCAAATTTAGCGGATATTTCCATTTAAAATGGATCCAAACATGCAATGTTAACTGTCTTTTTAAGCCATCAAAAAGTTGAGCGACAGAAATCTTGTGCAAGGTCACAGAGCATTTAATGTTTACGAAGAAAGTTTTTCTTTTCAGTTCACTGTGCATCCAACATAAGCCTTTATTTCAGTGTAAACAGTGTCTCATGAAACTAAAAAGCGACATAGACATCGCAACAACTTGGGAAAAATCGACGAGGAGATCTTCAAAGAATACCATCGCAAATCTTTTAAAGCAGGAGCATCGGCAACCTCGTTCCCAGCGTCTCTCCTCTTCCCGCCCCCTGGAGCGAGAGAGAAAAGACCCTGGAAAACGCTGGTCACGTGTCTCTCGATACAAAAAATTCTCCAGGCGGGGTCCCTGTTTTTGGAAGGTTTGTTGCCTCAAAGGTTTGTAAACATCAAAACGAGGCGGGCTTTGGTTTTTGAGATCCGCCATGTTTTATAGCAGCCTTCACTTTGCGATCGTTAATAGCAGCTATTGGAATATAAATCTAAAACCCAAACAAGTCCAGTGCTTGGAGGCAATTTACTCTGGAAGAGATACTATCGGTGTACTACCAACAGGATATGGAAAATCGATCATCTTCCATCTTTTACCCGGGCTTTTCTTGGACAAAATCAACTCTCGATCGACGTGTCGGACAGACTCGCCAATCCATCCCGTCATTGTTGTCGTTTCGCCGTTGAACTCTTTGATAAGTGACCAGATCAGAAGAAGTACAGAGGGAAACTTGAAAGCGGCTATCCTTAATGTAAGAAAGGCCAAGGACAGTGACGATTTAGAGCTAGACAGTACGAGCGAGACGAACCCCTCTTGGTTAAAGGATGCGAAATATGACATAATTTCACACATCCCGAGGCTGTTTTATCTTGCAAAAGCGGGATAGAGCTCTTCCAAAGCACGCCGTATCAAAGAGGTGTTCAAGCGATAGTTATCGATGAAGCCCATTGTATTCTAGAATGGTAAGTGTGTTTATTATACTCGCTATAAAGTTAGCTACATAAACACCAACTTGGGAATAAATAATTACTAAGCGCGACAACAATAAATTGCTGTCAAAAAAAGCAAACTTTAAGTTATGATTTCAAGTTCTCAAAACAACAACCTTTGCTGTATATAAACGGGATGCTGTCAGCAGTTTTTATTTTATATGAAAAGTCAGAAAAACAAGCAGTGGACATGTGTTACATAAATCAACTTGTCAACATCTAAAACAAAGTAGAATATTACAGCGCCATTCTTTATCTTGCTTTTTAGGGGAGACGACTTTCGTAAGGATTATGCCAACCTAGCAATGCTGTGTGCCACTTTCCCCACTGTACCTGTGGTTGCTCTTACTGCTACGGCAAGTAAGAGTGATGTGACAGAAATCAAGGCATCGCTTCATTTAAAGAATCCTTTAGAAGTTCTGGGGAATCCAAACCGGCCAAACATCTTCTACAAGAAAGTGTTTCGTAAAGGGGATGATGTGGACTTTTTTGAGGAACTTTTGAATCCTATTGCTATTGGCCTCAAAGAGAAAAAGGTGGATTATCCCATCACCATCTTGTACTTACCCTTGAGGTGGTGTGGATTTTCCTTCAAATTTTTTCAAAAGCAGCTTGGTGATGATCAATATTACTCACCACTCAACCCTGCGGATAAGAAGCCTGAAAATCGGCTGTTTGCTCAGTACCATGCTCCACAAACAAGGACAATGAAGGATTTGATTTTAAAGGAACTTTCATCACCATCATCAACAGTAAGAGTGGTGTTTGCTACGGTCGCAATGGGGATGGGTGTGGACATCCCATCAATCAGAAGTATTATTCATGTTGGACCACCACGCACCATCAGGGAATATTTTCAAGAAACTGGACGCGCAGGCCGTGATGGGAAACAATCGTTTGCAGTGATATACTATAACAACAGAGACATTGCAAAGAATCGGGAGGGCATGAGTGATGACATTCGCCAATTCTGCCGCCTAGAGGACTCATGTCTTCGTAAGTTTCTTTTGAACAGTCTTGATGCAACAAGCCCAAAATGTATTGGTCATCTCTGTTGCAGCTTTTGTGAATCTGTGTGTGATTGCGACAATTGCCTTGTGAATTGTCTCAGCCAAATCAATTGCCTTCCCTGAACATTATGAGGTACAATTAAATAATAGTTAATTCCTAAAATTGAATCTCATGAGAAGTTGAACATTACACCCCTATGTACATTATTTACACTAAGTCACTATTAACAATTGAAGATGGATAGTCATAGAAACAATACAACTTTCTTTAATTTTCCAGACATGTTTCAACGGTGCATCCGTCATCATCAGTGTACAGTTTTAAAATTTCCATTGTATTTATAGCGCATGTGAAATTACAAGGTTTGTTACATTGCATTTACAATATTGTGTGCTAAATAGTTTAAACAATAGACATAGAGCGACATACAAGGAAAGTGTCAGGTTTATGTGTTTCACCTGCTGATTGAGATTGCATGCAATATTGTAAATGTTATGTAACGAACCTTGTAATTTCATGTGCCTTATAAATTCAACAGCGATTTCAAAACTGTACAGTATGATGACGGATGCACCTTCAAAACATGTCTGGAAAATTAATTGAAGATGCTAGTGGACAACCCTCCTAGGTGACTTTTCACTTTTTGACTGTGTTTTTCTCAAAAACTAAGCTCAAAACGTAAAATAAATACAGGGCAATGTTTACCACACAAAAGCAAGCATGTATGCGAGAAATCAGCAATTTTTGAGCAAAATAAAGAAAAACCACACAAAAAGTCACTTAGGAGGGTTTTCCACTATCCTCTTCAATTCTATTCAAACCACCAATAAACCTTTCACCACCATTTTATGCCAGTGATGCAGAAAGGATCAAAACCACTACATGTATGTGCAAATCGCCAGTGAATGTAAATGTAAATAATACTGTTTTTGGAAATCCTAGTCATTATCGAGTCCCAATGGTGCATCCAATAATAAATTCCTCTTATGTCTTGCAAGCCACTTGTCAAGTTCTGTATGATCAAGGGTTACCAAAGGGTCAGGCTGAATATCAGGAAAAGATTGATGCATTCTGTTGGGCACTCTGCTGAATGGCTTTACAACACGTAGATCTGCCATGACAATACTCTCATCTGCAGCTGTTGATCTGTGGCTGTGAGAGGAGGATTGGATTGCTCTCTTTATCTGAACATCAAAGTTTTCACCAATTTTATCTTCCCCTCCTGAAGCTCGGCTAGAATTATTAATGGCATTGTCAGTTTTGTTAGGGCCCATTGAATTGATTGATTTCTTGAGGGATTTGTTCCTGTTTTCCTGAAGCAAATCAATTTCAATGTTATTACCGGCTCCCCCTTTCCAATTAACTGTGGATGCCCAGATGGACTGGTGAGCCTCAGCCTCTGACAAGAAAACATTGTTTTGAACAATACTAATTAACATTTCTATTGCATAATTATTAAACCCTGGCAATGCCCTAAAATGTGATAGTAGCTCTTTGTGGAGAGTTGCAATTCTCTCTCCATTACCTTCCTTCACAGCATCTTTAAAATCAATAAATAAGAAATAATACTTAAGGAGGCACACTGAGTAATTGTTCACAAAGTCCTGACTGCTTTCTTCATGATCGTTGATTGGTGGAGTGATAAGAAATTGGTCTATAAATTTATCTAACACAGAGTCGTAATACTGTCTCTTGTTGTCGCCTACATCTAAAATGTAGTATGGGGGTCTGTTTCTTGTGATGTGGCCATCTTTGGTTTCCATGCCAAAGAACTGCAATAGTGCTTCCACTGTAAAGCACTTGCCAATCGTTAGGAAAAGCTGCTCGCAATCCTCGTAGTGCTTTACATCAATGGTCACATTCCTTCGCTGTAGCTTTTCTCTGAAGTATCTCAGTGTACCTTGCTCCCGTCCAGAGTTCTTGTATAGCTTCTTAAATATTACCTGTAAAAATAAACAAAATATGAACATTAATGATTAAGTTGTCATAGCATTTACTTGTACCCTGTGGATAGATTGTGGATAAATATGTGAAGTTGGAATACCTTAATGCTGTAAGCATCAAGTATGATGAAGCTCCAAAATAAGGCTTTGTTGGCATGGTAACTAGTAATAACATAAGTGCCTTTTTCAGCTCAATGATTGGGGAAATTAAGGTTTCATTGACTTTTCTTGTTAGCCTTTTATAATTTTAGCCATGACTAAAAAATTACCTATACCTATAATTTCTTACCTTTAAAAAGCTCCTCTTTGTGTGCCAATCCACAATTCTGTAGGGGTAAAGGTGGTCTAGCCTGTCCTGTGGTGTAAGAGTTCCTGCACGCAAGTCTTTAGCACCTGCCAATCGTACCCTTGTAAGTTGATCCCCAAAGCAGGGAACTTTAATATTTGCTAAAGGATCATCAAGCTGTGGAACAGGAGGCACATGTGACCCTGGCTGATCAGGCCTAGATGGGGCAGCAATTGGTGGGCCCGGGGGAACATGCTCTTCATCAGCAGGGGCGCACATGCCAGCTTTAGAATAAATTTCATGCACCTGTATCAATTTAAAGTAAATTTCAGGTCAAAATTATTTTAAACTAGCTTGATAGTCATTACCATAAACAGATACAGATGAACTGCCCACTGGATAGCTCAAATGGTATAGCACCAGACTACTGTGTGGGAGGTCACAAGTTCAAACCCTGGCCAGACCAACACTCGGGGTCTTTAATTTAATAACTGAGGAGAAAAGTGCTGCCTTTGTATTGACATCTGCAAATGGTTAGACTTTCTAGTCCTCTCGGATAATGATGATAACCTGTAGGCCCTGTCTCACAGTACTTTTACTAGATCTGACTCTGTGGAATGTAAAAGAACCACTAGGGACATAAAAAATCTCTGTCATTGACCATCCCTAGTGTCTGTCCTAATTAAATATTTAATATTATCCCTGAAAAGCCATGATAGGGAGATGATAATTAGGTATGTATGTACCTATGCAAAATGAAAATCGAACTAGTTTAAAATCAGTCTAATCTGCAACATACCCAAACCTCTAGTTGATCCAAAACATCTACAACTTCTGCATATTTCTTCTCATCTTTCATCAACACTGGAAGGGGCACCACTACTGATGCAATACTCATTTCAGCTTGATACTGGCAAGGTGTGCGGACTGGAACAACACCTCTAAGAAACTGAAATGCAGGAAATAACTCGCACAAGATTCTTCCAAGGAAAATCTTGTACCTCTCTCTTGTGCATATTTGCTCCCCACCACTAAGCTTTAAAAGGTCCTTCATGTTGCAATCACTGAGGCACTTTTTCGGTTCATTGTCAAGATGATGAGAGGTTACACGATCAAACACGATGCTCGTTGCAACAGCATGGACACTTTTGTTCTGTTTGTCAGAACGCATGTCGTGTACTTTAACCTCCCAGTCAATGTTGTCCAGGACAAGAACAAATGTTTTCCCTTTCTTTACCATCTCAACAGCAAGATCCAAGAAGTGGCTTCCAATATTTTCCTGGATTTTGTACTTCATGACTGGAACCATTGAAATCCCATATTTGTTTAATCTCTCCATAAGCTACATGGGAGGGAATGGGAATGAGAATAATATATCAGCCAACCTTCACAATATGGTGTCATACTCTAAATGTTTTTGAAGGGGGGTGCACGCCAGTTTGTTCCCAAGGAGAGGACTATGGGAATGAGGTTGGGTGCAAGCTACCCAAAGTGATGTCTGGGTAGGTAAAAAATATTGACCACCTGCCATAAAAACATTAAGGGATACTAAAATCATCAATTTGAAGCCAACTAGCATCATTGCCCTTTTTACATTTTAAATCTGCATTGCATGGGCTTCTGGACTGCTAAGAAAAATTCTCACCTCTTTGCTTGCATTTCCACTGTAGAGCAACACGGTGTTAAGTCTCTGCACACGGCTTAACTCATGAAATCGCTTAAACATTATTACTTCATAGATGAGGACCAGTGGTGCAGTATTCTTATCTTGGTTTAGATCAAGCTGAATCATGGTTGACAAGATTGTGAATACTGTGGGACATAGGCTTCTCATTTCTGCCAGGATCTCCTCAAAAGTAAAGTTGGACAAACCAGGATATCCTCTGTCTCTAAGCACTGATTTGGTATCCCTCCTTGCCACTTGTACAAGTTCGCTGTCAATTTTGCAGAGGAACATCTTCATTATTTCCTCCTCTGTAATACAGACGTCTGCTACCTGAAAATAAGATTTTGGAAATATTTATGATAGAATAACTGTAAGAAAAAAAAGATTTTACACAACTCGGCCAAAGTATTTAATAGCTTTATGATTATAATTAGACAAGCACTTTTACTGGTGAAATTAAAACTGATACTGTGTGTCTTAAAATTTAAAAGGATAACTTGATTACCGGTATATAAGGTTGACAAAATATATAACGGCATCCTACTTGTTTGCATAGAGCTTCTTAAAAGTATTTGAGGTTTTCATGTTAGGAAAAACGTCCCATATAAAATACTCGTCTCGATCAACCATTTTAAGCAGAAGGTTTCAAACAGGTTTTATCTCAAATCAGAGTTGCAAATTGCAAAATGAAAAGGTTTCTACATGGTGATAAATGTAAACAACTTGCAGCGAAAGGGTTTCCTCAAAGCATTCAGTTGAAATGAAAAGCTGACTCTCGACATGCATGGTCATACCTGACTTTGAGTTGTCTGTTCTTGTCGATTAACACATCCGCTTTCCTGAGTGAAAACAAGACAGGAGATGAACCCACGATTCAGAACTAAACTGGCCCCAGTTGTTCAAAGAGCGGATAACTCTATCAAGCGGATGAGTCGCTATCCAGCGGATAAAATGTATCGCTCTTTGAACAACCGGTGCGTGAATTATATAAGTTTAAATCACTTTATACATGATCGCAGAAGTGGAGTCC
>JAEMWC010000017.1:1480000-1562500 GCA_016490735.1 Pachyseris speciosa | reverse complement strand
AAAAATAATAACATGACAATGCTGTGCAAACTAAACTGAACTCTGAAACTGAAAGACTGGATATCAAAACTATATGCTACTTATAACTCCCCCCATTATTTATAAATTAATAGTTGTGTATGCAACATGTCCCGGTAACAAAGGAAGGAGGAAATGTCTAAGATTCAGCTTGATGCTAATTATGATTTTTTTCTTGATTTTAGTGGCTACATGGTAATGGGCGACTCATTCAACACAGCACTATTTAAACAAACTTTTCAAAGAGTATTTGCCAAAGACATGCGTGGAGAATTTAAAATGGCTTTTGGTGCAACCCTTGAAGTCAAGGTAAGCACATTGGAGCAAGTCAAATGTGCAGTTCTTGCTGGTGGGACCCTTCATTAACAGTGTGTTTTATTGTCTGTTTAGACTTCAAGAGAGTTAAGACTATCAGGTACCATAGGGCCGTGTATATCAATGGACAGAAAGGGACCTAATGTTTCAGAAACGGTACGATTTTTCTCCTTATCTTCACTGCCTTTAAACATTACTACTTGTCAGATTGAATTCAAAGTACTTTTTATGGAATTAACAGAAATGTCAAGCTCACGATACAACTTTTTAAAGACATGTTTCGGCATGACTCATGCCATCATCGGTTTAATGTGTTGTTTCCTTTTCCAGTGTTTATAAGTACGTTTACAATTTGAGTACGTTAGCAATTTGAAATTTAAAATACAGTAACAGTTACAATTATGCGCGTGCAAGTGCATGAGTGTGAATTACGTAATCGAGTCACAAGAAGCAAAAATCGTTGTGTTGTAATTGCGCATTTAGTTCTGGTTTTGAGCGGCTGATGTAGATCGCTTCTTTGAGCTTAAGACAATGTCTAGTTTTAGCTGAATCTATAATCTTGAAGCAGTCAACCGAGCATTTGCATTTACAACTAAGTGAACCGTTCAGGTGTTTGAAAACATGAGAATTTTTGTCAGTTGAGAGATGCTCTTTTACCCTGGTTGTAAAGTGGCGTGACAACGCCAACTGACAACGCCTGGTTGTAATACTGTTATTGTCACGAAGTTATGGCAATGTTATTTATGACTTTTTATGGAGCTTTACGTCTACAGCACTGCAATTTTAAATTTAGAACCCAGTGTGAGAGGAGAAAAAAAAACTGAGTTCCAAATGGACTTGCCTGTTTCCACCATGGATTAGTTTCTATTCCTGTTGAAAGAAGTGTGCTGTAAAAAGGCCAGTGAAGGCGAAACTGGTATCTTGTCTCTTGAGAAAGGGCCAGCTCCTCTGCCACTGTTAAAGTTTGCATTTTCTTTTATCTTCTATACACATTTTCATACAACTAGAACTTGCCCTTAAGGAAGATCAATGCTTTTGCTGCAGAATGCAATATTTGACAGTTGGTGTTTCTTTTCAGGAAATTGGTGTTGGAGGAACTTGTGCATGGAAGCTGTGTGGGTTAGATCCTCAAACAACACTTGCGGTTTTCTTCGAAATAGTAAATCAGGTAAAGTGGTTTAGCACTTTGTAATCGAACTTCAGGTAATAAAAAATCCTGAAGCCACATCTCTGAAACATCAGTAATATTTAAAGTTAGTTCATTGCACGTTTAATTTAGAGTGTGACTGTGTTTGATTTTACAGCACACAGCCCCAGTTCCTCAGGGTGGTCGAGGTTGCATACAATTCATCACACAATATCAACATTCCAGTGGTCAGCGGAGAGTGAGGGTCACAACATGTGCAAGGAACTGGGTAGATTCAACAAATATTCAACACATAGCCATGAGTTTCGACCAGGAAGCAGCTGCTGTTATGATGAGCAGAATAGCTGTGTTCAGGTAAGCTTCCATATTTCTGAATAAATTATGCATACCTTAAAAGCAACAAGGTTATCATATGTGTCCTGTATTTTCTATTTATCTTGTTTCTTACAAATTAAATGTTTATTGGTTCGTTGAAGATGTCAATTTTCTGCAACCTTGAGAAATTGCCTGCTGTTTGTTTTTCCATGATATCACTTTTCCTTGAATAATACATGCTACACATACAAGAATACTGAGAATTCATGGGAAATTCTCTGTCAAGTGACCATTTTAAAAATGTTTGTGGTTTGTACATTAGAGCTGAAGGTGACGATGGACCAGATGTGTTGCGTTGGTTAGATCGTATGCTCATACGTCTGTGTCAGAAATTTGGTGAATACCACAAGGATGATCCAGGATCTTTCCGTCTGCAAGAGAACTTCTCTCTTTATCCACAGGTAAAAGGAGGTTTTACACTGTTTCTCTGGCTTAATTTTCCCCTTTCATTATAGATCACTGACCTTTTGATTGATTGATTGATTGATTGATTGATTGATTTTTATTGAAATTTAGAATACGTTACAGATTATCAGACCCGCAGGTAGCGTAGCTAATCTAGGCGGGCCCGAAAATAAGGAAAAATCAAAGACTGCTTAAAAAGAAAATTATATCGGTAGGAATATAAAGTTGAGATAAAAAAGAATAATGTTTAAAAAAAAAAAGAGAGAAGAAAAGTTGAACAAGAAGCTGATTTAAGTAACAAATGAAAGCAAAGGAATGCGCTGCCAACGTTGGCACTATTGCGTTTTCATCTACAAGCGTTACGATACGGCGTAAGGTTATGAAGTACTTTTCTTCACCTTGCATATAATTCCGTCTAGGTCGTAATATGAGTCATCGGACTCTAAAACTTCAAATAACAATGATCGAATTTTCTTCTTAAATTGATGTTTAGGTAGATTACGAAGATTAGTTGGTATCTCATTCCACAATTTCGCGCCAATTCTCGAAAAAGCATATTTTTGAATTTCTAGATTTGATTTTTTTATATAAAAATTATCGGACGTTGAGGACCTAGTATTGTATGAATGAACTCGAGAAGTGGGAAGGAACAAGTCTTGAATATTAGAGGGTACAAGATGATTACTTACATCATGCATCGTTTCTGAAAGCAGTTGATAATAAAGAAAATTAAGTGGTAAAATATTTGCATCGAGAAACAACGGAATTGCATGATCTCGAAAGTTAGCGAAGTATATGAATCTAAGGGCACGTTTTTGAAGAACGAGAAGTTTGTTTAACTGGGACTTGCTAGCTTGGCCCCACGCAATCAAGCCATAGCGAAGATAGGGTGCAACTAAAGAGTGATATATAGAAATGAGTGTGCGGGAAGGTACAGAATGCCGCAATTTTGATAATAATCCAATTGTTTTACTGATTTTTAATAGAATCGCATCAATTTGATTGTTCCAAGAAAGTCTATAGTCAATTAGAACACCTAAGTACTTAACGTAATCTTTGCATTCTAATGGCACGAACTTGTTTGTTTGGTTATCAAAAATATTAATTTTAGGTGTGAAGGCGAGTTTCTTCTGATAGGGACGGAAGATAATGAAATTTGATTTTTTTATATTAAGACTTAATTTGTTAGATATTAACCATTTACATACCTTACTGAGTTCATCATTCATTATTTTCTCTTAGCATTTAAGATTTTTATGGGAAAATAGTATGTTAGTATCGTCAGCAAAAAGATAGAAATTAAATTTTAGTGACGAAGAGTAGATATCATTAACATATAAAAGGAACAACAGAGGACCTAATACGGAACCCTGGGGAACTCCACACACAATATTTGATATATCAGAAGTTAGAGAGTCAACAGCTGTAACTTGCGTCCTTTCTCCCAAATAAGAAGAGAACCAATTAATTATTATACCTCTAAATCCATAAAAATCCAGTTTTTGAAGTAAGATAGTATGGTCAACGGTATCAAAAGCCTTTTGGAGGTCTATGAAAACGCCACAGGAGATAAGACCTTTATCCATATTTGACTGTATTTCGTTAACAATATCCAAAATAGCATGTTCTGTTGAGTGTCCCTGTCTGAAGCCATACTGCGATGTGCACAAGATGTTTTCTTTTTCTATAAATTTTTTCATCCTTTTATACATTAACTTTTCAAAAATTCGATTAAAGCATGATAATAATGAAATTGGTCGATAGTTATTAGGATCTGTATCATCATCATTTTTAAAGACTGGTATAACTTTTGCCATTTTTAATTTAGATGGGTATATCCCGAGTTCAACAGACTTATTAAAAATATCGGCTAAAATATCCTTAATAATATCACTTGCACACTTCAGTATGTGCGTTGGACAGGAGTAAAACCCGTGTGATTTGTTATTTGGCATTGAGAGTATCTCTAACTTGATTTCGTTAGGCATTATTGGTTGAAAGAAAAATGACGAGGCCGGTGAGTTACTTTTATCAAGAAAATCAGTAAAATGTTTGTCTGAATTTAAAAGTTTGTTTGCTAGATTCGGTCCGACGCTCGTAAAGTGTTTGTTTAGAATGTTTGAGATCTCAAATTTATCATTGGTGGTAGTATTACTCCCTCGCTGTTTTAGGTTATGAACTGTTATATTATTTTTCTTTTTGCGGTTTAGTAAATAATTTATCCCTTCCCATGTCTTTCTCATATTAGAAACGTTGTGATTAAAATATTCGTAAAAATACTTTTTCTTACTTACACGAATTAAATTGGATATTGCATTTCGATAGTGTTTATACTTGCTTTGGTCTCCACTCATATAAAGTTGATTTTTTATTTTAATTGATGCCCTGATTCCCTTAGTAATCCAAGGTTTCGAAAGCTGCTTTGCTTTCCTTTTAGATAATGTTTTCATCGGAGCATACTTGTTCAAAAGCTTGTTTAATTTGGTATAAAACATGGAAAATACATGATTGATATCTTCACCACCTCTAATGAAGATCTCGCACCAATCCACTTGCGAAAGATCCGAGATAAAGGAATCCCGCGAAAAGTTGGAAAAATCGCGGACTTTTCGAGCTCTAGCTTTAGGTCGTTCTGCAGCAGAGTTTAAAATACAAAATTGCGAAAAGTGATCACTAATATCTGAAACTATATTGCCACTAGCACAGACGTGATCAGGATTATTCACAAAAATATTATCAATTAGTGTTGCTGAAGTTCGTCTTACTCGAGTTGGTTTGTCAATTGTTGGAATGAGATAACAACTTTGAAGACTCATTAAAAAATCATGACTATAACTTGAGCTCTCTATTTTGAGGGCATCGAGGTTGTAATCACCTAAAACACAAATCTGTTTACCTGAAGCCGAAAATTTCTCGATGGTCTCTTCGAAATATCGCAAGAACCGTTCTGGTTTATTGTGCTGCCTGTAGATGACTCCGCAAATGATGTTTTTCTTTTTAACAAATGATATTTCGATCCACAAAGCTTGAAAATATTCATTACCAGTTTTTTCAATAACTCTATAGTTGTGTGCTTCATCTATGAATAAGCCGACACCCCCAAAGGATAAAGGTGTCGGAACGAATTCAAAGTTATATCCAGGAATGTACGGTTGAAAGGCGCCTAAATTTGAATTGGTAATTTTGGTTTCGGAAATACCTATTATATCAAAGTGAAGTTCAAGCTCCTCTAAAATATGTGTTTGAAAATTTTCCAAGTTTTTGTTCAGGCTTACGACATTATTGTGAAGGATAGAAAAACAAGAGTCCGATTTTGGCCATTTCAATTTTGCCTGCTGAAAACTGTGTGGAGAGAAATATCTACTTTGTATTTGATTTTTAAATAAATTTTCGTAAGGGCTAATATTTGCATCCAAGTTGACATTAAGATCAAATAAATTTAAATCGTAAAGACTAGGTAAGTTTTCGAGTTCATATTTTGTTGGTTGATGATTTACCGATAGGCTATTATTAAATTGACCATGGAGCATTACAAGGCTACCGGTATAATCGAAATATGGTAATTCCTTAAAGAGAGATCTGCAGAGAGAAATCTCAGACTTGTTTACATTCTTATTTTTCCTTGGCATTTGCATCAAGAATCAGGGAAATATGAGTGAAGAACATAGAAGAAAATTGAATAGATAATGGCCTTATAACAATAAAGTACTTATCGTTCATTAGCGGATTTCAGTTGCGGTAGGACTAGTGGCGTTGCAACGAAGCTCTTCTAGGTCTTCTAAGCGGCTGAGCTTGAAAATTCTTGAGTTCTCGGTCTTGCGTAAGAAGACTGCTGCGTCTTTCGCCCAGCAATACTTGAAGCTATTCTCTTCCTGAAAAGTTTTAGCTGAATGTAGTAACTCTTGCAGCCTCGGAATTAGATGACAGTAGATTGAAATCCTCAAATCAGTACCAGTAGGAAGGCCGAAGATCTCTGGAGTAAGGCGTCTTATTTCCCTGCGTTTCGCTAGGACTCCATCTCGAGCTATTCGGCGCGTAAACTTGCAAATGATAGGTTGGTATGTGCTCTGGGTTGATGCCTGTCTTCGGCGGCTATTTCTTGCTGGTACACGGTGGGCGGTGTCAATGTCAAATTCTGCAACATTAGCACCTATGCCTGCAAAAATCTTCATGCAAAGCTTGGCCGTCTTCTCTGCGGTTTCAGTACCATCCTCTTGAGGGACTCCCACAATCTTAAGGTTGTATTGGTAGCTATATAGTTGGATATCATCAATCGCCTTAGAAATTTCCGAAACCTTGTCTGACACCAATTGAAGCCGAGACTCGATACTAGCCAATTTCTCCGCTGTATCGTTCCGCGCCAACAAAAGTTCATCATAGCTGTCACTAAGATATTGAACATCATTCGCGTTCGGTGGTTCGCCAGATTTTGCCGTCGCCACAGGCTCTTGGGAAGCAACGGCGCCATGTTGTTTCACTCGCCGCTTCGCAGCAGCCCCGTGTTTCAAAGATTTCAAATCATTCATAATATCAGCTACTTGCTTTTTCAGCTCGTTATTTTCCTTTCGAAGAACTTCAACTTGATCTCCCATCCTAATTTTATGTTAGTGATGTTTAAAGCAGTCAAAGTGGCTGAAAAGTGGTTCTCTGCCGCGGAGCAGAGATACACACGTCCACACACGTCCACACACAGGAAGAGTTATCCACTCATTGAACCACTGAGGCCTGTAGACTAAGATCCTTATTTTTATCCAGGAAAAGCAATGTACAGATATCTGTGCTTCATTTGCTTTTTAAACAAAGGCGATGAAGTGATGCTTCATTTCTTTTTAAGCAAAGACCATGAAGGTGCTTTCAAATCCTCACATGAAGATGATTCATATCTTCATTAATGGAATTTCATACTGGTGGACCTTAAGTGTGTGAAATGTAATACAAGTGGTTATAAAGGGAGCTTCTTCCCAGACACCATAAAGACCTAGCAAAGTTTACCAGCAAGTGTCATGAAACAAACTTCTTTAAATTGTTTTAAGAACACTCTTTGTGTATTTTATAGTTATTAGGGTCACACTGCTGCACTTTTTATTTATCCTTTTCTTTCACACTAACACTATGATATCCATGTTATGGCTCTGGCTTTTGTGGACTAACTGTGTAGAAGTGCATATAATTGAAGGCCTCGGTGCATAACCATCCTATGTCGAATTTTGGGTTGTTTTTCGATTTTGCCGGGATTTGCCCGAATTGTTGCATGTAAACTGCAATTCGATTGAAAGAAGATGTAATGCAACTTGCAAACCACTCCCATGGAAGGTTGGTTTCTTGGTGTACGTAAGAAAAAATGCATTTCTGGATTCTGGATGAATCAGTCAAAAAAATACCATACAATGTGTTTCCATCGAATTGCAGTTCACATGCAGAAATTCAGACAAATCCAAGCAAAATCGAAAAACGACTCAAAATTCGACATAGGATGGTTATGCTCCGAGCCCTTCAATTGTAGTGCTGTCCAAGATAATAAAAAGAAATCAAACAAATACCAACCCACATACCACACATTTAAATTGAGACCATCAGGGCCCAGTTGCTGGAAGCATGGTTAGCACTAACACCGGTTAAATACCATGACAACCTATAGGTTTTAAAACATCTTAAGCAATGGTTACTGCTAACCATGCTTCAAGCATCTCAGCCCAGATAGGCACAGCATTTGATAAGTTAGTGACTGCATTCTGCCTCCCTCCCCCAAATCCTCTCATATTGACTGTATAATTATATGTTGTGCTTGTGTTTATTCTCAGTTTATGTTTCATCTACGGCGTTCTCAATTTCTTCAAGTGTTCAATAACAGTCCTGACGAGACAGCTTACTACAGGTGAGTTTTTCTGTACAGAATTTCTTTCTCTCAGATAAGTTAATTTAGTCATCAAAAAAGAGTCTCAAAAAAACAACATTGCTTGTGCTACTTGTGGCCATTACCCAAAACGAAATTTTCGTCTCCCAATTTCCCATCAGTTCAGCACCCCTATTAGTCATTGCCTTTGGAGACAAAACATGAAAAATTAATATGTTGGAAGTGTCTCATAAAGAACGAGGTTTCGAGCATGGAAACCTTTCAATGGCATGATTTTTCTACTGGCAATAAAAGAACTTATCAGAACCAAGGAATTATGATAAGAGTTTTCAGGGGAATGTTTAGTGAGGTACATTTATGCATACATAATATAGCATTTTTAGTGATTCGATTTTGGTTGCTGTCCTGAATGCCTTTAGTTTATTACCTCTGGTTAGCATCAATGTTTTGGATCAGTCGTGGAGAGTACACGTAAATTGTTGCTCAAGAGTAGATCTGCTTCATGTGTGGTGATTATTTTTCTCATTCAATGCACCACATTTCCTCAAATAAAGGGGGACAATTTTTTTTTGGAGAGGGGCAATTATATCAGGGTTTAGTAGGTCAAAACACGTGATTCATCAGATCTGTAGTTCATCACCATTCATTGCCTTTTTGCATTGAAATCTTCCTTTGTACCCTGAAGTACAAAAGTCCATGAACTTTCTTTATGAACCGGTATGAACCGGTATGTGTGTTGGGAGAAGTGGGGTAGTGGGGATAACTTGATTATAAAAAGGGGAGTTTTTATTCGGGGATGGTTATTTGACAAAATGGGGTGGTTCAGGATTCAGGAAAATGCACTTGCAATCAGTGTTATACATCTCCTTATGAAATCTCAGTGCAGGTCTGATATTTTTTGAACAGTGAGTTTTATTGACTCTTGAGTCGTTGAGCAATCAACTAACCCACCCTTTTTGCTTTGTTGGTCTTCTGTACAGACACATTTTGAACCGTGAAGATGTTACCAATTCGCTAATCATGATTCAACCTATTCTGTACTCGTATTCCTTCCAAGGTCCACCTGAGGTCAGTACAGGAAATTCAATTTTGCTTTGCTTTGAATTCAGCTCAATCCTTCCTTTGCTCGGGGGCCTCCAGCAGCTATAAAGGAGGCACCCAGCAGAAGTCATTTGGAATCAGTGATTGGCTATACAGTATAGTTCTTTAAGTCATCTGCATTTTTTTTATGAAACCGCTTCATTTTGCTGTAGATTAAAATTTGTTGGCAATGACCAAGTCTACTGACATTCATATGTACTTTTTGATGATGTATTAAACAGTTGCACTGCAAAAAGACTAACACTAATGTTTTGCCGTGCTTTCAGCCGGTATTGCTAGACTCCAGTAGTATCCTGCCAGACAGAATTCTACTCTTGGACACATTCTTTCAGATCCTCATTTACCACGGAGAGGTAAGGAGTGTTTGTGTTGGTCTAGCAGAACTATTTCTTTCAGTTCAATATTTGGGCACAACAGTTTGGTTGTTTACCCTTAACCAAGACACTGAAAGGCATCTGGTGTAGTCCAATTCTCTTGTGATCTTGATTTGATTGCATTTCATTCATTCATTCATTCATTCATTCATTTTTTATTTATGTATTTGCTTTTTATGTTTGCTTAAGACAATCGCGCAGTGGAAAAAAGCCGGTTACCACAATGATCCTCAATATGAAAGTTTCCGTAGTCTTCTGCAAGGTCCGGTTGATGATGCGGGGGAGATTCTACAGGTCCGCTTCCCAATGCCGCGATACATTGAAACTGAACACAATGGATCACAGGTAACACTGTCTGAAAAGATATGCTAAATTACATACCTTTCTTTCTTTCTTTTGATGTAAGGTCGGGGAGACTTCCTTGCTAGATCCACAAAATATTCTTGCTAGTTCTAAAATACTTTTGATCTTTGGTCCTGAAAATAAAAGGAGGCAGCAGGACCTTAAGAAACTCTTAATTCGGCTTCTGTTAGGCACAACTGTTTATAAAAGTTCCTTAATGTCCTTTGAATGAAACTCGTGAGAAATTTCCTGTCGATGGAGACCTATCTCTGCAGCACAGTTTATGATCCGTTCCATTACGCTTCTCTAATTACGTTGATGAATCCTTTTGAATTCTCAAAATAATGGAAAGCAATACTCTTTCTCCACGGAGAGTAGAAGTGGCGCCATTACATGCTGTCAATCACTGCGCTGGGCGATATATTGACGTTATACTGACCGCCGACCGGTTAGCTCAGTGGTAGAGCACCGGACTAGCGTGCGGGAGGTCGGTGGTTCAAACCCCGGTCGGACCAACACTCAGGGTCTTTAAATAATTGAGGAGATAGTGCTGCCTTTGTAATAACATCTGCAAATGGTTAGACTTTCTAGCCTTCTCGGATAAGGACGATAAACTGTAGGCCCCGTCGCACAACTCTTCATAATTGATTCTGTGGGACGTAAAAGAACCCACACACTGTTCGAAAAGAGTAGGGGACGTAGTTCCCGGTGTGATGGTCTATCTCTCATCTGATGATTAAATGCTCGGAGATATTAGCTGCACAAGCTACTCTAAAATCCGAGGGTAAATAATGTGATGTATGTATGTATGTATGTATTAATTAGCTATTTCCATATTGCTAGGCTCGTTTCCTGCTGTCCAAAGTGAACCCGTCCCAGACCCATAACAACATGTTTGCATGGGGCCAAGATGCTGCAGGCGCTCCTGTTCTTACTGATGACGTCAGTTTACAAGTGTTCATGGAACATCTCAAGAAGCTAGCTGTGTCCAACACCTCCTAGGGAATCTCCCGGGCTACCATAAAGGATTCTTTGTGGAATTTCCCGAAGGAGAGAGAATGCATTTGGAAAGTGCCAAAGGAATTCCAATCATCTTGATTGCTGACGAAAGAGAATTTGTTAAGCCTGTTAAAAAAAAAGAACTAAATAAACTTGTTAAGAGCCCGCATATGCTTTTCTATGCCCGGTAGTTTGAATGCCTGGTCATGCTAACATGTCTGTTAAAGTTGGAAGTCTGAAGAGAAAAAAAATGCATCATGCACGATCGATTCCTTATCAATTTTGATAGGAAATGCGCTTTTCTGAATTACTTTAGTTGTGAATATTTTAAGTTACCGGGTCCTAAATTAGAATATATTAGTGTTAATAAACTCTGCCATATTTCTCTGGCATGTATGTTTTGATTACATTTTGGGCTTAACTCAATAAAATACCAAACTAAAATATGTTGGTCTGCACTTTTTATATGATGCGACTCGCGAGCAATGTATAGCTAGGGTGACGGATACATATACACACTATTATAAGTAAGTAAGTAAGTAAGTAACTTTACTCATGTGTCAGTCGTTCTAGCTTTCGCTAATTGGTGACACAATTTAAAAGTTAAAAACTAGAATACATGTATATACAAATTACAATTTAAAAAAATGACTAAGATTCCTATAAAATTTGCGAATGAAATCTAGAGAAAAGTCTATTCATATCCTAAGAACATATTAAACTGCAGTGCTTTCAAGTGTTATACCATGGAATATCCCACAGTTGACGTGTATTTTCTTCGTCGTATACACACGAGCCTTAAGCGCGTGTGTGTGCGAAGAAAATACAGGTGACAAATGGGGTATTCCATGGAACATTACTAGAGAGCTTTACATGACTATTTTATACCAGAAAATACACAGCCCTACACAATCAATGCGGTGCACGATGGGAAGGTTCGGTGGAACAACGGCTTTCCTGCATTCTGATTGTATTTTCCATAGTATAAAGTAACATGGAGAGCGGACGGACAATAGTATTTTGGACGAGACGTGTTCAACCTTAGTGTTCACGTTGGACGTAACAGTCGCCTGACTTTTTGATCCGGAGAATAGTTTCCGTCCCGTTTTAACATGTCGTAAGTCTTATGATGGCCACCTCCTCTGGAGTGAGGATTAACTAGGGTACAGAACTAAACCACAGTCGGAAAGTAAGGAGAGCATAATTGCCATTCATGAATCAAGTGGTTATTGTGTTGTCATATGGTTTTTACTTTGTGCTGGGTCGATAATGTAACAGTGTCCCTTTAAGTATTGGAAGTTACCGTCCTCCTTTTCGTCGGACGACAGTTAAAAATGTTTCTATAGTAAACCTTCACAGCAAGGACTTTTCACTATTCGTGCTCATAAAGGTGCATGTAAGTCTCAGAACTAAACATAGACCTTGATATTAACCGCGTTTATGGGGGAAACAATAGTTGAATGATCCACTATAACTAAAAAAAATGATGGGAGCCGCCTGAATGTTTACGTTGGAAATAAATATGATATTTCTTCTGACTTTTTTACACCCAATCATAGGTTGTAAGAACAACCTTAATCGACCCTAACGAGAATTCGAAGAATCCAAGTATGCACAGTGAAGCCTGCAGGCTAACCGGGATACGGGAAGAATGAATCTGAAGTACACAGGCTCAATGGTCCTTTTTCCCTTCCCTTTCTAGTCGTCAATACAGACACTGGTATCTGGTCACATGGAGGTGGTGGCTGGTTCAATTCAGTATTTGACAAATAAGATTACTAAGTTTACCTTACCGTACCGAGTTAAAGTATCAAACATAACTTAGTACCCATACATTAACGAGGCATCAGTACCGTGAAGGATGATACATGTTATCAGAATTCGGTGAATATTTGCGGTAAATTTCTCCAAGAATTATGTATGCTTTCACCAGTTACATCGACACTCGAGAGTGTCTGTCATTAGGTATTCTAATACTTGGAAGCGGGAAAAAATTCACGGCATTTACAAACCACTTCTCGGAGTCTGTAAGTCTCAGAAAGTCTCCCTCCTCTTTGATATGGTTCTATAAGAAAATAAAATCCGGAGATATTTTCGATAATCCCCCCAAAAAGTTCACTTCATTTGCCAGATTCCTACAAAGATCCAACAGTAATTGTTTCAATGACTAGTCTAACCATGTCAGTAAGTTGTATAACGTATTCTCTCGTTGTCAATGGAATCCAGCAGGTAAGGTTTTTTTATTCCACAGGTGACCGTCAACAGAATAGCTACCGTTCAAGAAGGCATGAAAAGCTACACAACCACACGAGCATGAAACGACGTTGCTACGACGCTCTCTACCGTGTTCCGTGTTTGAATGTCTATTTACTTGAAGATAACCACTGAAAATATCCATGCGACTGAGTAGACCTTTCCTGGTCATTTCGCTCTTGCTGTGTGCGTCAGGAGGACTGGGCACAAAGAAAGGTATTGTACAGTGACGTCAAATGTAATAACAATAAAAATAAAGCCGTATAAGTAGTCTCAGAAGCCTTTTCATAAATGTCCCCAGCGGCGAGTGTTGGTTTACTTTTCACGCTGTATACAATCAGATTTGCTTATTAACAAGAAATTATGTACTTGACATGAGAGGATTTTGCCACCCCGAGATTACATATAACCAAACGCATTTCTTTTACGAAAATAACACGCTCTTCTCCATTAAACGATAAGTCGCTAGTTTTCTTTTTCTAAACCACTTCTAGTGCCCGATGAGCAGCTAGAGAATCATGGTACTAGAAAGAATTATTACAATTAAGTTAGAAAATAGCCTCTAATGAACCAGTCTACAGTGGCCTTTAAAGGCAAACTTCTTGTTAGTCTCTGAGATAATCTGACGTAATGTCTGTAGACTGTCCCTAGAATGTGTTTCGCCATTTACAGCCAGACACCATACATCTTCAAAATTCTCTTGGAGGAGTTCAAAGTGAGAATACCAAACGGAACAAGACAAAGGCATCCACCTCTTTGTTTCTTGTCCTTAAGATGCTTGATCATAGTCCCATGTATAAGCTCAAAGCAAGTGAAAACGTTCGATTTGTTGATTCGAGGTGGGCTAATTGAGTTAGTCAAGCCAAATTTTAGCACGTCCAGTTGTTCTGACATAAGGATACATGAAGACAAGTTGGTGACCGCTTCCTTTCATCATCAAATGAAACGGTCACCAACTTGTCTTCATGTATCCTTACGTCAGAACAACTGGACGTACTAAAATTTGGCTTGACTAACTCAATTAGCCCACCTCGAATCAACAAATCGGACGTAATGAACGAAGAGGTAAAGTTATGGCGGACCTTTCACACATTGCCAGGTCACTTTAAAGTTAAATTACAATTTTTTTTTGTCAGGATATCGCCACCTTAAAAAGTTTGTACGAAAGAAATCTCTGACGAAAATAAGAAAGGAAGGTTTGCAAGAAAACGCCGCAAAATATTTGAGCGGAATAAACCTCAGGGGAGAGCTTAATAATACACGAAGAACAAGCAGCGGACGGCGTTTCATTGTGGAGAAAAATGTTACCTTGAAAAAACACGTAAAGAGGCCCGTCAAAAATCATCGTACAACAAACGATTTGATAAATGTCATTAATAAGTTACACTCACAAGATCCTCTAGAGTGTATAACGAATGCCCGCGTTCCAAAGGAATCTTGGATCAAACATCTGACTGGTGAACCTAATGGAGATTTTGATGAGATAGTCACCGATGAAGGTGTTGATTCCCATAATACAAAACAAGATGACACCTTGTTAAAGAGGCTAATGAAGAATGAAAACGACTTGGTTTTAGACAAACCAGTCAAGGAAGAATCCAATGTAGATAAAAGCGAGGATGATGCGGAGATTAAAGGACGTACTGCGAACGGCAATAAGTCTGATGAAGAACACAGTACAAGCAAGCAAGTCAGTAAGTTTAACGACAAACATCATAAAGCACAAGATGGCGATGATGAAGGCAAAGAAGACAATTACAAAGAACAAAACAAAGAAGAGGAAGAAGATGACCGAAACCCTGCCCAGGTGATCAATGATGAGGAGGAACAGCTGCTCCAACTGATGAACAAGGATGTGCACGATAAAAATCAAAAGATGGAACCTGTGGACGCGCCGGATCAGATGAATCAAGCCCTCCAAGCCTTGAGGCCCAACTTCCAGGAGAACCAAGAGCAATTCAATCCCTTGATCAACCAACAAAGACAGTTGGAGGCGGCCAAAGAGCTGCAAACAAAGCAAGAAATGCTACAACGGCTACAGCTATTAAACGTTGGAAACACCATGTTACAAAACACTCGAACTCCTCAGTACTTTCGCCAACAACTATGGCCCTATACTGACGCTCCAGTGAGGGCCCCTTTGACTTCCCGCCCTACACCTCCGAATTATCAGCCTGCATATGTGGCTTCATCTCCCAGTGCCAGTCCACTAGCACAGGCAACTAATCAAGGATACAGTATTGATGTCGATGGCGTGAAGGGAATTTACTCGAAAACCCCTGGTTTCGCTCTAAGATTTCAGTCGCCTGATAGCGAAGTAACGATCATCAAGAAGAAGTATAAAGTGGTTGTCCCACCGAGAAGTGGTTACTAATCGGCTGATCGGAGAATATGAATCGGTTGCAAAGATAAGTCGATAAAGAGGTTTTTCTATGTAATTTCGCATCTACTTTTTGTTGGAAAATCTCTCCCTACTGCCTTAAACTCAATACGATTTGTGACATGCTTGCACGTGTTTTCCCGAACTAACTTGCACACACTTGTTTGTGTTTGATCTGACTATTCTCATTCATGATTATATCGCAAAATTCCGCAGAACGAGAGTTGCATAACTCTGTTTTGTAAATCCAGTTTTGTAAATCCAAGCAATAGTCTCGTACAGTGCCTTTCTATTTAAGTCATCCGTTTGCTTTGATTCGGGGCATTTCAGAACAGATACACCGTACCGCGAGCCGCACCGTGTCGTACCGAGATACGCCGTACCGCGAGCCGATATGTTCGGAAGAACTTTCTACCCTCCATCCTGAGACGGATCTAGGGGTGGCTCGGTCAAACCCCTAAAATTGTTAACGTCTTAAAATTTACAGTTACCAGAAAAAACCTGGTAATAAAAATAAAATAAAATAAAATAAGGTAACACAACAACAACAACAACAAAATAAAAACAATAGAGCATGTCGCTCACAGCAACAAATTGTGCGGGGTTTTTTATCTTTTACATCTGATTCAACATCGCTAAGATAACCCCCCCCCCCCTCCCCCGGAGGCAACCGCCTTCAGCGGTCGTATTCGAATCCTAGATCCGCTCCATCCCTCCTCTCCTTTGGCGACGTGTCACACCGATGGCGGTTACGCACCCGGTCGCTCCTTGCCTCGGCCAAGATCTTTTCCAATAACGTAATGAGAACGTTGTACTGTTCAGAATGTATCAAAAATGCATGCAGTGAGAAAACCATTCGCGCATCTACTAATTCTGATTCCAATTATCAAGTGACATTAAAAATAAACATTATTAATTTCTACAGATAACTTGTGTTTTTTGATTGCAGAAATTTTTATCAGTAACTGAATTCAACTGTGATCAAATGATGTTTTCTCCCGGTATAACAAAAGCGAATAGATGTTAACTTTCAAATGCAGCTATACTTGTTCTCTGAACATTGATTCACTAAAACCAAACTTGCACTTCTATAGGTAGACATAAAAGGCCAACACCTCAAGAGCATGTTTCGCAGTTTAGCCGCCTTGCCATGTTTGATCTCGATCACACAATTTCATCCAACATTTTGGGCGCGGAGCAAATGTTTGGTTTGGCCATCCCTGCTAACAAAACCTGTTCAACCGGTAAAGCTACGTTCAACGAAAAAACAAGTGACCCATTATATTAATTCAGCGTCAATACGCAAAAAGAGTTCGGTGGGCTCACTTTGTCTGGTGTTTGGTCAGACATCATTTGCCCGAGTAGCCACTGAACGTTGCTAGTTGCAAGCAAACTGCGATGTTGCTGGGACAATAATTTTAATTCCTTTTCCTATCTCCTATTCTGCCAGATGTGTTTTGGAAGGGCTTTTAAGAAATGGCCAACGATCGGGGAGGGGATAGAACGGTGCTAAAATATGTCAACTTCGCATTTTTTTAATCAGTCTTCAAACCATTTCGATACATTGAAAATTAATCAAAGTATGAGCAGTTATTTATCTCACAGTTTTACTATGAAGCCAAGGGTGTGTGATGCATACTGTTTTAACAACCAATCAGCCTACCCTCCTACCCTCTCTCTCCCCCACTCCTTAACACACACAGACACTCACACACAGTCCCCAGACACATTTTGGTCACATTAGGGCCGTTTATACGAGAGAAAATAAGCCGCGGCTTACTCTGGCCGCGGCTTACATAAGACGCGAAAGGAACCATTTATACGAGTAAAAATTCCTAGGCCAGGATAAGCCGCAGCTTGAGAAAGCCGTGAACGTACATTTTGTACCATTTATACGGAGTGTTCGCGTCTTATGTAAGCCGTGGCCAGAGTAAGCCGCGGCTTATTTTCTCTCGTATAAACAGCCCTAATGTGGTGAATTTGAAGCCGGAAAACACAAATGAAGTAGAAAAAATGATAATAATAAAATAAACACCAACAAGGATTATATGTTGCCGTATGTGGATTCGGAACCTGGCGACGCGAGGCACACAAGTTGAAAAGGAAATCAAGGCGAATTTCTTCGACGTTCAAAATCTGGCAAAGGAAATTCAAAAGTTAACAGTTTTCTAAAAGGAAGCTTAATTGAAAGTTAAGATGAAATGAACATTACAAAGGAATAGATATTGCCGCATATGGCTTGGGAACCCAAGGACGATCGACAAGAAAGTCAAAAGCGAAAGAAAGTCTAATTCGTTCAATGTTCTAGAGCGACAATGGCGATTGGAAGTGTTTAACTGGAACGCCGTTACATTCGCCTGTAAGAACTTTCAGCCACGCCTCACAATAACAAACCCAAAGGTAAAAATTATCTCCGTCCCATCCCGTGTATTGCAAGCCAAACAATCACAGTCGTCGAATTCGTGATTTAATTCAAACAAAAAAAAGTGATACAAAAAGGGTTCTGGAAGCTACAGTGTGTCCCAGATCCCGTCTTTCCGACTGAGGCGCCCGGTTGAAATCATTTCAGCCCGATCTGTTAAGATATAAAAATATACTCCATTCAAACAGCAAAATGAATCCCCTTGATTAAAAAATATCTGGTGAGAATCAACAACAAATAAATGAAAAAATAAATAAATAAATAAATAAATAAATAAAAAGGTCATTTTCGAATCCGAACGATTTGCGAAAGGTTATGGGTTCGGTGGCATGATACAAGTGGGAGAATTACTATTCTTTCCTGGATTGAATACTCGTATGTTATAGCAGTTTGTTAGGATTCCATTCTCTAACATTTTGCCAGTACCCTTTCACGTACCTGGGTAGAACCACACCTTCCTGCTTACAGACGAAAGTGTTAAGGCATAATTCTCCCTGAAGTATCTCCTTACAGTACAACGGAGCCTTTACACAGATGGAACACCCATTATAGCTCCGAGTCCGAGATTCCTCTTCAGGCAGCGAGTATGGGTCACCCACGAACCCCATCGACCTGCTATTATTCGATGATAGTACAACACTCTAAGGGTTAGTTACTAACAGCCCTGTCTTTATCTTACGATGAAATCCGGGAATGCTTTTTGAGAACTTTAATCTTTATCCTACTCACGTGCTTTCGCACCACTCCGTTCATTGCGTCCACGGTTACAGGCTCGCCTGGTGTCAGCTGGTACACTCCTTCACCTGTCAGGACCTCCAACTGGGGAGATATGGGACCTGCGTTCACCACAGTTAGCATCACCCTACTGATTTCCACCTCGAAATCGATTGAGCTTCCCAGATAGTGTACACGTAACACAAGCTTGGATGCTCTTGGAGGGAGGGTAGAATTAAAGTACAGACCATCCTGCTTGATACGGAAGCCACCATATCCATAGACAACAGCCTGCAGGAAGCCTCCAGCTCCTGTGATGAAGTTTACGGCACCATGGCCCCATCGCCTTTCAGACCACACCTAGCAAAATATCAAAACCGCAAACTGTTTTCACCACCGACTTAGCCCATCGCTACCCGCAAATTACGATGTGTGCGAAGAGATTGTTTTACAGATTGCAGACTGACAGAAAGAAAGGGAAGACGTTATAAGTCGCCGAAGTTGAGGAGAGTACGTAGAAAGATGGATAAAACTATGACCGGATAACTTGTAGGCGAAAAGACGGACAGAAAGAACTACTTTAGGTAAAAGCAGTCACTTGGAACTGGAGGTAAAATAAACTATATCCTCTGGTGCGCGGTAAGCTTGTAAACATTTCGCGCGGGATGATTTGTTTGCGCACATGTTGGCATGGAAACTATTAAGGTTTATCTCTGAACGTGAGCCCACGCATAAGCGCAAGAAAGGACATTCGTAGGATAGCCTATTAGCTGCGGGAGTGCTTCAGACACCGAAGCTAAACACAGCTTAGAATTGTTTGTGTACATATTTCAAGATGTCTAAGACAATACGAATTACTCCTGTAGACAAAAAGGGTGGGTTATACAAGAGCAAAGTCTGCGCAATCTTTCAGCTCAGAGTAGCTTTGAGTTACACTAGTTACAATGTAGCAATCTGCTCCAACTAGAAATACTCGTCACCAGGTAAGCGACCCTGCTATGAGGAAGGGATACCGCTCGAAACATCAAGCTTAATCCTTTGAAATTTGGTTAGCCATTAAGTCTAATTTACTAAAATCGCACCCAATTTGACCATCGACGGGAACATGAACGACAAGTCATACGTGCATTCTTTTTAACAGAAGTCTACCGGTAAGGACTCCCCAAATCCAAATAAACAATAGCAAAGAAACAAGATCTGATACCTTAAAAGGACCCTGTATGTTTGCATAATTCCTCATGAAGGCGCGCCTAGCTTTCTTCTTTTCACCAGCTTCCAGCCATCCAACGGTAAACATCGCGTGTGTCATAGCGGGACCATGAGGGTCTGTCAGGTTCTCATAATGAGCCAGATCGTTGTAGCGAACCTGGGAAAAAAATATTTTTTTAAAGAAAAGTTTGTATCTTTCCATAAAGGAACCACAAGTTACAAAAGGCTTATGATGGTAGATAACGTTCTACTAATAGGCAGGAAACGGAACGAACCCTTCCTCCCCTCCCTCCCCCTAAAAAAAATAGTCTTGTGCACGAGCATGGTTCTCACAGTAAAAAATTGCTGTACTCAGACTATATCAGCTAGCAAACTAGCTTTTCTAATATTCATTATTTTAACAAATTAATATTTTGGTGTACATGTAAATCCTCGTTATCATACACGGAGTTAAAAATCTGAACAATCAGAAAATTAGGTAGTCGTCAAGGGTGCGACAAGTAAGGTAGCAACCACTGTTTTTGCCACCGCTGCTCAAGGAATTATGGGAGTAATTTCGCGGGTTGTGGTATGTAATAATGTCGGCCATTTACCTGTTTCCCCATCTCATACATCAACGGATAACCTGTAAGCACAACATCTGCCTGTTTCACCTGAACATTTGGCATGTAGCCATCAAATTCCGGATGGTAAAGATGCTCGCTATCGAACGGGATGTACATCTTTTCTGCAATCGTTGTCCATAGTTCGGGTATTTCCTTGCCCAAAACATCTGCGGCTTCTTTAGCAAACAACAGATTTATTTTAGCTACCACATTAGTATACACGGAGTTATTGACAGGGTAGTGATACTCGTCGGGTGGCATCACGTGATTGATGACGTATCTATCGTGCTTGGCATCATACTCTACTCTGCTGGCCCAGTACTCCGCGGTCTGATACGCCAGTGGGTACCCAATTTCCCGCAGCCAGTGCAGGTCCTTGGTAGCCTCCCAGAACAACTTGGTTGCAAAAGCAACATCACCCGTTATGTGATTCTGGTTTTTGCCGTACTTTTCTCCAGGGGACGTCTCTAGGCCAGTAAAAGAACTTTCCCAAGGAAACATAGCACCTGAAGTAACGAAAACAAATCAAAATTTAAAACTTAGAACGCGGACCGTTAAAAAGGAGAATATTGTTTTACTTTCTTTGATACGAGAGTGTCTTAAGCAAACAAAGTGTGATAAACCCTTCATAGTTCATTGGGAAGTTAATAGTCAATAAACCTGATCCCTAACACGCTACTCTTCAGGGAGTCCGTTACCTTTATAGCCATACTTCTTGGCGATTCTTCTCGCTGCCGGCAGTCGATCCTTGCGGTATTTCAGGGAACTCCTGGCCAGGTCCGGATGCAGTAACACAAGAGGGGGGTACATCCAAATGTCCTGATCCCAGAATGTGTGTCCCATGTACTCCTCCGCTGCCGGTAAACCCCGGGACTTAACCCGTACGGCCAGTCGTGCCGAGTGGAGCTTAGAATATAATACATGCTTCCGTACACCGCTTGTGCCATTTCTAAATCGCCTTCAATCTCTATTCGACCAGTGTCCCATAATGCCTTCCAAGCTGCCTTGTGTTCTGCCAGCAGCTGCTCCTTGTTTCTAAAAACAGTGCACCCGTTTATAGTTGCCTTCTGGATGCGGCCTGTATCACTAAAAACATATTGTATCCCTACCTGTAGGTGGCGCGGAGAATCGTTAAGGGAGTACCGTAAAGTTCCGCTTATAAGCCGGGCTTATACAATTTCATATTGGTTTTAGGAGGGCCTATAAACGGAGGGTTTATAACCGGAATAATGATGATGATAATAATAATAATAATAATAATAATAATAATAATAATAATAATAATAATAATAAAACGTTTCGAAACGAGTTACAGTAGTGGTGATGGAAATATGCTTTTCATTTCGCTTTAAGTCAACTTTATTTCGATACAAAACAATGAACAGTTACTAGAGGGTGGCTAAAATCCGCGGGGGAGGGGGCTTATAATGCGATGTTGTTGTTGTTTTTTTTTTTTTTGTTACAGGTAGATGGGCCTATAACCGATAGGGCTTACAAGTGGGTGGGGGAGGGGGGGGGGTTATAAGCGGAGGCTTTCCGGTATTATTATAACTCAACGTTAACATATTATGAACTGCGGGTGATGTGATGGAGGCGATTTCCAGACACAAATTGAGAATTTTCCAGGTAAAATGAGATAAATGAGATAACCAGACTCCTCTCAGCGCATTCACTTCAGGTTTCATCACGGTCTCGCCGCGCTATTGCCGTGAGCTCCCCACTATCCAGAAAGGGACTGCTAGCAGCCTAGTAAACATATTGTTAACATATTGAATACATATTGTATATTGATGTACGAGACTGTTATGAACAGAACTTAAGCAGATGGACAAAGAAAGCTGAAAAGATTGTGTGGGATTCGAACTCAAGAACTCTGCGATGCCGGTGCAGTGCTCTCATTTTGTTGATTCGTAATAAACCTGTAGTGATAAATAAATGAATATGAATATATGTCATGAACAACAGCTATAGTTCAAGACGGATAGTCATTCTCGCTATTACTTATGCTTCGTCAACTTATGTTTCCTCTTTCAGAAGTATCCAGTGGGGAAGATATTTGTTTACAAACATTGTTTTTGTTATTTAAATGTTCAAAACGTTAAACAAAAGAATTCTTTGTTTCACCAGCCAATAGCTCTCTGGTTGGCATATTAATAACAATAGGTGACGTCACTGACATCTTTGCTATACTTTATTCTCTTTGGCGGGCTCTCAGGGGCGCTTTACACGTAATCAGTATAAGATCTGAACAGTACTCACAGCATGGCCTCGTCCCACTGATAAAGTGCTTCAGAGAGCGGGTTAAACTTGGTATCTAAATTGGTCGCTATGGAGGTGATATAGTACCATGTCTGTTCCTTGGGGCTGCTACTGATCGTCAACAGTTGCTTTGGATCAGGGTACGTCCACACAATAGCTACATCAGGACGAAAACTCCCTTTCTCTTCAGTCTGATTCACCTTAATCATTCAACAAAAGAGCCAGCTCTTTACTGTAGCTAAACCTTTTTTTACTGGACGGAGTATGAAACTCTCCACAAAATGTAATTCCCAGGGGTTTGCAATATAATTCCCAAGGGTTCCGTGAGAAGCGTCCGATGTTTCTCACGTGCTTAGGAAACTAATCTAAATAACACTACAGCTATCCAAATAGATTTTAAGGCCAATTAAAAAAGCAAACAAACAAACAGACAGACCGACAAAAAGAAAGATTAAGATTGGACAAGGCTTGGTGCAGGAAAAGGCGCGTGACACGAGGGAGGCTTCCTTATTAATTCCTTATTAAAGGAGGCTTTCAAGGCCCTCTTAATAGTTGCTTTCGTGCTGGGCAATTTTTTTATCTGTGAATGAAGTGTTTTAGTGTTCTTTGAATGCTCTATGATATTTGATACTGCCAACGTAATTTTTTCCCGAAACAATTCATGTAACCTGCGATCAGGCGTTATTTTTTTAAACGGCAAAAGCAGAAGAGAGAGCACGAGAAAAGGAGAGAGAGGAAAAACCTCTGACTCCCCCCCCCCCCCCCCCCCACTGCTCTTCTCCCGGGGGATGGCCTGATCGTAGGTTACGATTAAAAATCACTCCGATTTAAACCTGCAATCAAGGGCCCCTTTTTGTTTATTCGTTTGCTTTTTTGTTTCGAATTCGGAAGAAAGGACGTTTGTATCGCAAGTTACCGTAATTCCGGAGTCATAATCTAGCTCCAACTTCGTCCGTGTTAATCATTTCCAATGATTTTACCAAGAAAAAGCGTTTATCAGTGATTTAACTGGTACGTTCATTATCTTACGGAGTTCGATGTGATGGTTTCATCGTTTACAAGTATTGTAACGGTTGTTTTGTCTGAAAAGGAGCAATCCCCACACTCTCCCCCAGTCCTGCTGGATATTGAAACGGGATACCGTGGACAGCAGCTCTAGTGGCAACAACAATAGAACCCTTTGTACTTCGTGCCAGTTGCAAAGCAATCACCGGAAATAAGCATAAGGTATACAATAGATTCACTATGTGTGATACACATGGTCACGTATTCCCCTTTGAATGATTCAACATGATTTATACATATTTCATATACATCATTCACAAAACATTTTTTATCAGACTTAAAACTAAGCTAAGCTAAGACTTACCATACCGGTACCTGCTAGAGCATCACTTCTGCCTGATTCGGTCATGTAAAATAGGATATCGTGGGTGACATATCCCATATTTGGAATAATTGCCATGGGAAAACTTCTCCCCGCTTTGTTCTTCGCCGTGATTTCCACAACCAAGAGGTTTTTTCTGGTCCTGTGTGCATAGATCCTCTGTTCCACTGTTAAGTTCACTGCTTTGAACCATTTGTAAAACACTCCCTCGTACACGTCCAGCGCGTAGGAGTTCTTCCCCGAGATTCCTTTGACTTTGAAGTTAAGAGAGGCGGTGGAAGGAACGCGGGCCCGATGTGCGTGTTGATAAAGATACACCGGGTAAATAGGGTGCTTCTTAGGATGTGCCGGACCATTAAAAACTCCAGAAACGTGCACTGTATCACTGTAGATCACTGTACCGACATAGCCATTACCCACAGACGGCATGAAGTTGCCATGTCTACTGTCAACCACGGAGCTTTTGCTGTATTCCCGGGGCAATTTGTCGGTGACGAATCGAGTCGGCAGTTGGAAAACTGCCGCGGATGAACGGACTAATGATACAACTGTAGCAAAAATTAAACCGCGTCTCACGTTCATGGCGACCAGAAGGTAAATGGTCACCAAACTGGACCCAGATTCGCAACAAACCTTATCTACCTTACCATTAAACAGGGAAGGTAATGCACTACTAGCGATCGGAGCGAAAGCATGAGCCCGACTGGGGACAAATCAGTTATCGCGATGCGACGAATGATAATCAACAGACCTTTTTTTAACAAAGGACATTGGGAAGGATTTTTTTTGGAGAAATTAACTCTTGAAACGTGTCTGCCTACTGGGTAATATAACAAAAACGAAAAGTGGTCTCTGTCGTACTGTTTTTTTTTTAATACCCAAATCATTTCCATTTATTTCTAAAAGGCACAAAGAAAACTCTCGCCTCATTGAATGTTAGTGGTAGCTGAGATGTGTTAAGACAATTAATGGTCGGTGTTTAATAATTTTAATAATTTAGAACTTATATAGCGCATTTTCCATGTGTATATGATCAAATGCGCTTTACAAGCAGATGAAATTGGAATTTGGAAATGTTGGTTTTTGTGGAGAGGGGAAAACCGGAGAACCCGGAGAAAAACCTCTCGGAGCAGAGAAGAGAACCAACAACAAACTCAACCCACATATGACGTCGAGTCCGGGAATCGAACCCGGGCCACATTGGTGGAAGGCGAATGCTCTCACCAGTGCACCATCCCTGCTCCCCCAAGCGGTGGTACTTTAATTACGTATCAGAGAGGACTGACAGGAGAGGACGAAAGAATAGGGAAAGTATAAGGTTCCAGGGAATAATTATACTCACATTGCTCAGGAAAATTGATTGGTTCAATTGACTTGTGGACTGGAGGTATGCTTTTCTTTATCTTTTTGTAAAAAAAAAATTAACTGAGCCATATTAAAGCGACTTCTAAACTGCAAATATCCTGCAAATCAAATGTGTCATCAATTTCATTCATTCATTATTTCTTTCCTTTCTTTTTTTTTTACCGTCCTGCCAATTCTCAGGTGCACATTCATGACTTGTATTGAGGGAGAGACTTCTTTTACGCGCGAAAAGACAGCAAGACCGGTACATGTCCGTGCGCACAAAAACGACTTGTTTCAAGAGTTGCAGGGTAACAAATTAGCAAACCGCAAACCCATGCAGTTCATTCCAAACGGGATTCGCTTAATTTAACTTCCTCGCATCGGACCGGCCTCAGACTCTCAGAACCCCAACCCCGTTATAGTCTATTCTCTGGCCGATTAAAGACCCCATCTTAGTCACTTTGGGGCAAATGTAATTTTCGTGATCCCAACTTGGTCACTTTCTGTTTATGCATCTACCTTATAAAGCCTTTTAAGTAGGTCATCCTAAAGTGAATTAACACATTTGTTAACGTGAATGGAGGACAGTTTACTTTTCCCCTACAGTGCAAATATTCTGGTACATTTACCTCCAAAATCCCGAAAATGTACGACCCCATTGTAGTAACTCTATTGAAAATGAAACCCCATTATAGTCAATCCAGTCATGAAAAATGCGACCCCATCCAGCGCACATCCCCATTAGCCTATTACTAGGAAGTGCACACCCCCCACCGGAGCTACAAAAGGCAAGTGTCACAGATTTGTCGCCCCCCCCCCCGGTTGGCAACTGTCGGTTACATGCAGACCATGCAGCAACGGTGTCGAATTCAGAGAAAGATAAGTAATCAGTAAACAGTCTACCACAATGCCAGTTACCTTCAGACACGAATTTAACACTGAATTTTTTTAAGTTCATTTGCACAACTAATTAACTGAAGGCGATTGATTCCTAGACTTGAAAACTCAAAATTACTGATGCATCATGCCTCTTACCACCTTCGAAAACCTCAAACTTAACGAAGGTGAGAACTCCGTTCTAAGCAAGCAAAGGTCTTCCCTACATCCCTACACACCCTTACGGTGACGGATGAATACACAATTAAAGAATCAGGCTGTGACAGCTTTGCTCGCTCTCTTTCCTTCACTAGAAACTAAGTTTTGTCGACGGAGATGTAATCATTGCATCAGGTCAGGTTGACGTGTATATTTAAAACTGTAAAACGAAAATTATCTTCATGGAACCCGACACAAGATTTCCTGTTTTGGATTATTGCATTATCAAATATATTGCCGAAAAAGGGGCAACAAGCTTAATTTCAAGCAGCACATCAGTAAATGAACGTCATCAAAGCAGCTGATAAGGGTAGCCTCCTACGCAGACGTTCTTTTGGCTCGTCACGAGGAAAGACTGCGTGACGAGCCAAAAGAACGTCTGCGTAGGAGGCTACTGATAAGGGTGAAGCTTTTGTAGTTTGGGAGCTGGGGTTTGGGATCGCGCAGCAACTTCTATCAACAGGTGAACCAGTGAGGTATTTCAGGTGTTCAAGATACCCTTACTAAAGGCGAGAGCTCCCAGCCACAACTTCCAACCTAATAGCATATCACCACCGCACACCTCCATTTTACCTTTTCCCTCAAAATACACAAGCCAGGGGACCTATGGACACCCATTGTTTCCGTCTGTAACTGTCCCCTTTCTCCTCGATATCATAGTGGGCAGCAAACCTCCCAAGTGTTGTTGTGACTCCATGACCCAATTTATTCCTCGTATTTCTGTCGTGGCCAATAAAAGTCAAGTTACACATGGCAAAAGTCTCCACAATCTGATCGACTTGCAGGGGCGTTCACTTCCCTGAGTGAGAAGCGCTATTTGAGGTTTGTGCTACGATTGGAGTTATTCATGGTGATATGTGCCGTTTTTATTATGCTTAAATTAGGTTCGACCCGACGAAAAGGTGGGACATATAAAGCAGGGCATTCGTTAAATTAATCTAAGGGTGGCTGCCCTATCTTTTTAGCCCCTTATGGTTATTAAGGGCAGCCTGTACTCTCTATAATTTCTTTATTGGTGTAATTTATTTCTAATAATTGTTGGGGTACAAATAAAAATTGTTGTTGTTGCTAGCAAAAGAACTATATTTTATTTCAAGCAATTTGCTATTCAGATAGAAAAGAGTGAAAGAGGTACGCCACTATTTCAGGATGCCACTAGTGGGATAGAAAAACATTCCTGACGTGCATTTCCCTAACTTTTCACTGACCAGCCCATCCAAGACAAAACCTTGGGTAACAACACCAGCAATGATGGTACAGAAATCAATTCAATTGCAAGATTTTTTTCGAAACATCACCCTTAACTAACAAGGATTCTCCATCCCAAAAAACCTTTTCACTGACTTATAGGCAGAATTTAAAATTTCCCTGACTTGATACACAATTCCCTGAATTTTCCTGACCTTGAAACAAATCTATTTCCCTGGCCTGATTTTTCCCAGACCGTCGCAACTATGTATTCAGAACTGAACGTCTTTAATTCTGCAACAAGACTGATTACAATCATTATTCATATATCGAGGCGAGTATACCTTTGTGGTCATACGTTACTGTTGGCATCGTGTCATCAGAAGATAAAAACAAAAGCTGAGCAACAGCAATAGAGACAGGTGAAACGGAGTTTGGTCACATGACTTGTTACAGATATGTGGTTTAGAATCTGACATGCGCACTACGCCCCGATCTCTGCTAACCGTGACGGGTTTACCGGGTTCCAAACGCAGTAGCCCTCCAGCCGTCGAAACCTCTAAAGCAGGCGCTATGGGTCCAGCAGACACCACTGTGATCGTTATTTTTCCTTCATTGATCAAAAAATCCATTTGATTCCCGAGGTAGTGCACGTTGATTGTCAGCATTGTGACGTTTGGGGGAAGAGTTGGGTTAAAAACCAGTTCAGAATCCTTGAGTCGGAATCCTCCATAGCCATAAACTACGGCCTGCAAAAAACCACCAGCTCCTGTAATGAAGTTGACGGCGCCCCAAATGTCACGTCGCTCTGTCCACACCTGGTAAATTAGAAGAAATAATTAAATGAACTTCGCAAGACCGTGAATGTGTCCCAAACACAAGACCCAAGCCCTCGTCGCGCTTTCCAAGAGGTTATCTGTTCGTACCAAAATTCTGATAGTTTGACTGAGATATCACTAGCTTTGATACCTCACAGATTCTTCGTTTCGAAAGAAGGAGTTTAAAACCCTTACCAATGAACCTCCTCCGGAATACAGACGAAGTCAGAAATTTTACCATGGTCAGTTGTTATTTAGTGTGCTCCAGGGCCATAATAGGACTATTATGGCTCTTGGTGTGCTCGAATGCCCCTCCGGATCGACATGAAATGATTTAGGAAAACACTGAGAATATTTTGCTAGCGTTAGTTTGGCCGAGTCTGAACGTAATACGTTCTATTTTAATATTCTATTGTTTTACAATTACCAGTTATACATGGCTACCATTTAGGATACAATACATGCAATGTGTTGAGGATTGGCATTTTTTTAAATTTATTTCTCAATAAAGAGCGCAACAAAGCTCGGGAATTTTTCTATTTTGAGGAGCTCCTCGTCGGTTTTGCGTAGCCATACGAATTACCTAACGATGAAGAAAAGAAGGTACTGCTGTTATCCTCGAAAATAACGTAATTCGTACCTTGAATGGACCCCGGATATTAGCATAATTCTTTAAAAATTGCTTCTCAGCTCTTTCCTTCTCTCTAAAATCCAACCAACCAATAGCGAACATGGAGTGTGTCATGGCGGGACCATCTGGGTCAGTGCGTTCCTCGTATAGCTTCAGGTCGTTATAACGAACCTGACAAAACACAAAAGTGTGTTTTCTGAATATACGTTAAAAGGGAAGCCAACAAATCAAAAGGTCTAGTCAGATTTAGTCAGTCAGATAGTTAGTTGGTCAGTCAGGTAGGTAGCCAATCAGACAGCCCGTAAGAAGGCAGCTGATGTCAGTCAGTCAGCCAGTCAGCTTGTTTGAATCCATTTAAATTTTCCTACGTTTTTCAAGAATTCAACAGAATTAAGCAAATTCTCCACAGGCTAATTAGTCACAAAAAATGACCCCGCAGTGAAAGGGCCCTAATTTTTCTGTTGAACTTCATTCCCGTTGTTGAGGGACCAGCGATTTGTCACTGGCCGGGCGGGGTTTTCTGAAAATTTCAGAGCAAAGAGTCATTATTTGACTGACCTGTTTGTCCATTTCGTACATCAATGGATAGCCGATCAAAATTGCGTCTGCCTGTTTGACCTCCTTGTCTAACGTGTAACCTTCGTACTCTGGGTGATAGTTGTTTTCGCTGTCAAAAGGAATGGTGATCTTTTCCGCAATTTTTAACCACTCCTTCGGAACTTCCCTCCCCAATAATCCCGCAGCCTCTTTAGCAAACAAAATATTTATTTTAGCCACCACATTGGTGTAAACCGAGTTATTGACCGGGTAGTGATATTCATCCGGTGGCATCACGTGATTGATGACGTATCTATCATTTGCAACATCGTACTCCACTCTGCTAGCCCAATACTCCGCGGTCTGATAGACAAGAGGGTACCCAATCTCCCTCAGCCAGTTGAGATCCTTGCTTGCACTCCAGAACTGCTTAGCGGCAAAAGCAATGTCACCTGTTATGTGAATCTGGGCTTTCCCGTATCTTTCCCCAGGGGAAGTCTCCAAGCCTGTAAAGGAACTCTCCCAAGGAAACATGGCGCCTAAAAATAGTTGAACTGCTGTCAAAGCGCGGATCGTGAGAGAGGATTTATGGGATGAAATAGGTGAAAGAGGAAACGCTTATCACGAGAGATTGTAGCGTTCATATTTATCGCTAAAGAAAAGATCTAATTTAGACGACAAATACGGGAGACGCAGTTGAGGCAGGTACTTCATCCTCAGGGTGTCATTCTATTTTGCGACACCTCCATACAAATAATCTTACAGTATTTGCTACCGTGATATACAGTGCTGCCCAACCATTATTCAGTATTCAATCGCTACAGGTACAATTTCAAAGATGCCTGCCAGCATGGAATTACACAAGTAAAAATCTACTCATTGTCATTTTTATGCTTCCTGTTATTTTAAAGATCCCCTTGAACCCTCCTAGTCTCTATTTTTCTCTGCGTGTGATTATTCCATGTTCGCAAATTACACCTAAAACCCGGTTTCTCCCAAACTAACAGTCGATCGTGAATTAAAAACCGCAGAAGATGAGTGAAACTCTACTTAGTCAAGATGAATCTTAAGTGTCGCTCCTTAATAGTAGGTCTTTCTATTCAAATAATACTTAGGTCCTGACTTATCCTAAGATGGCTTCATCAGTCTGTGTACAGGTAGTCATTCGTGCGATGATAACAGACTGTTATGATGAGCAAATCCCACTTTTGCGTGGTTACCTTTATAGCCATACTTCTTGGCGATTCTTCTCGCTGCCGGCAGTCGATCCTTGCGGTATCTTAGGGAGCTTCTGGCCAAGTCTGGATGCAGTAACACAAGAGGGAGGTACATCCAAATGTCCTGATCCCAGAATGTGTGTCCCATGTACTCCTCCGCTGCCGGTAAACCCCCGGGACTTAACCCGTACGGCCAGTCGTGCCGAGTGGAGCTTAGAATATAATACATGCTTCCGTACACCGCTTGTGCCATTTCTAAATCGCCTTCAATCTCTATTCGACCAGTGTCCCATAATGCCTTCCAAGCTGCCTTGTGTTCTGCCAGCAGCTGCTCCTTGTTTCTAAAAACAGGATGGTTACACAGATGGGTTTCTTCATTTGTGATAAATCTAAAGAACCAACAATAACTATACCCGGCTTATTCAGTATCTAACTCAGCGATCGTTGTTCAGATGAATGAAAATCTAGCACAATAAAAAGCCGCTTCGTAAATCAAAGGAGGAAGCCTTTTATTCCAGTTGATCTGGAGAGAAACAGAGCTGATAGAGTATTACACACAAGTCACGAATGATAAATAGGACAGTAAAATCCGTGACTGTTAAACAAATTTCCCTTTTTCATGCCCTCTAAAATATACTAAACGTCTGCACACAAGCGGATGATCCAAAAGCACAAAAGCACAATTCACAATTCAAAAGCACAATTCACTTTACAAGAGTAAAGTCAGATCAAATACTCACAGCATGGCCTCGTCCCATTGGTAGAGAGCTTCAGAAAGCGGGTTAAACTTGGTATCTAAGTTGGTTGCTATGGAGGTGATGTAGTACCACGTCTGTTCTTCAGAAGTGCTTTTAATGGTCAGTGGTTTTCCATCTTCCATCTTGGTCCATACCGTTGCTAAATTAGCTCGCACACTTGCCTCCTCTTCAGTTTCATTGACCTGATCGAGATGTAAGAAAGAAGTAGTCATGTTTAACACGGAAGCGAAAACAAGTTTATAAATTATTAGGCTTCATAATAAGACTGCAGGAGAATCATATTCGATGGTTATCAAAAGCTCTTAGCCCTTTTTATTATTACTTTAAAAAAAAACGAAGAAAAGAATAAATAACAAACCTATTTTCAGAAAGTGGATATGAGTTGACATTACTCTTGATTTAGACGTTTGCGTGACGTAATTAGTAGACTCGTGACCCGCACTTCTTCAAAAAGAACTCGTGTATTTTTTAATACGCAACTATGCAAAGCGGTAAAAAATAAAATCCTAATTTGGCATTGTTGAATATTGTTTTTTTTTTATCATTTTGTCCATTATATTTCTTTTACACAAAGAGATATACATGTATATCTGCTATACAATAATGTAGTTTTCAGAAAAATCGATCGGTTACCGTGCCAATGACAGCTAAGGCCCCAGATCTGTTTGACTCGATGGACTTAAACTGGAAATCCACAGAAGAATGCCCGCGATTCAAAGAAACACTCATCAAGAACTGTCTAGCAGCATTGTTCTTTGCAGTTATCTCAACAACCAATAAATTCTTACGGGATCGATGGGCATATATTCTTTGTTCCACACTCAACTTATCAGCGTTGAACCATTTATAGAACACTCCCTCCTGTACATCAAGCGCGTATGAAGTTTTCCCTTGGATGCCAGACACGCTGAAATCAATAGCAGCAGTGGAAGGTACTCTGGCGCGGTGCGCGTGCTGGTTAAAATATACTGGATAGATAGGCTTCTTCTTCGGATACGCCTGTCCATTGTAAACACCAGAGACAAGCACAGAATCGCTATAAATCACTGTTCCGATGTAGCCATTCGCCACTGAAGGCATAAAGGTACCATTTTTGCTCTGTCGGACTGTTACCCTGTTGTGATCTCTTGGTAACGTATCTGTGACAAACCGAGTTGCGGTTCCTGCCGCCATGGCCGTGATCGAGCGAATCACCAGTTTATACTCACAAGGAGAAGATGAAAGGCGATCATGTGACAAAAGGTCATTGTTGTGTTCAGATTACACAAAGCCCCACAGACAACGATCTCTCGAGAAAGTTTTTCAAATTCAGCCCATGTAAGATGACTTGTTGGGACTACTGAGAGCGACTGAGGTGAGCTACAAAGGAATCGCAGCTTTGATAGTTTCGTGGGTTTACCTTCTCAGATGTCAGTTGTTTTCCAGATTTACTTGAACTGATTTCGAAATTACTTTTCCAACACTTTTATCATAGGTGCTCAGATTATGACTGCGAGGAAGTCCTCAGACGGAGTTAGCCTTCGTAAGCGACACGGGGAGAGCGAACGCAAAAAAAAAAACCCCGACCTTGCGTCGTCACGCAACGGGGGCTCACGCAACGCAGAAACAGTCAAATTTCTCCGTCACGTGACTTGCACGGCGAACAGTTAAACATGGCGTCCAGTGCATTCTTGATGCGTCTTGTGTCTTCGTCGGTTGCTGTGGCTAACAGAGCCGGCGGAATTATACGAGGTATTTTGAAAACAGGCAGCCTTGGAGTAGTGGATAAGGTTTGTTTGTTTGTTGCTGTTTCGATTGTGTGAAAATATAATTTTCAGAGTAACGTTTCAGAAGTTTAACAGGTGCCGGTCCGGGGTGCCGGTAAAATGAGCAATTTAAGCATAAGTTCAAGCGTTCCTTTTGTATTCAGGATGGACAAAACCAATGTCAATTTTATTTCTTGATGGACCACTTAAGTTAAACCTCTCCAAACAATTCTAAATAACATGTTTAAATCTGATGGAGCTGAGTGGAGATGTTTCGTCCTTTAAATTATTCATTCCCTGTTTTATGCTCAGATGCCACACCTTGCTCACCTTGCATCATTAAGTGTTATGCTCCTGTAGTTTCTGAAAGGAGTCACTTGATTTGTCAAGTCTTATTCTTTGATTGCACTCACCTGATAAGACGGCCATGTTGGTGCCAAAACAACAGAAAAATGTAGCTCAAGGTTTGCATAAAAATAGAGTCAAATTCCCAAAAGACTTTTTCGCTATTGTTTGTTCCACCAACATGGCCGCCATGATGTCAGGTGCAATCAAACAATAGGAGTAATTGTGTGACACACTCAGTCACGGTACATCTCTTAAAGTTTTGAAATTAACCAGAAGAAATGCCTTTTTTGTTTGCTTATCCTGCAGGATGTAAACATCAAACATGCCAAAGGTTCTCAATTATCCATTATTATACATGTAATGAGAAACTTGTATTTTTTAGCGTTCATCATCGTGGCAATGAGCTTCTTCCAGTAATACCCATGTTTTGTGTTTTTCATTCTTCTTGTCCATCTTCCTCCCCATGCCTTGCTCAGCCAAATATATAAGTTGGAGATAAAGAAAGAAATATAGATATTAAATAACATTGACAGGATTCAAACTTAAGACCACCAGATGACAATTAATACCTGTGCTCTTATTGACTGCACCACTGAGTCTCTTAATACATTTTTATTTGAGAATTTTTTTATTTAAACAGTACAGTGCAGTTACAGAGCTCATCAAGAGGGCTCACTTCAAAAATGAAAATTATTAACAAATTACCTTAAATTAGGTTGGGTCAGAAATGGCAAAAGAAAAACAAATACAAAAAGCATCAACAAAAGGTGAAAAAGATGAAAAGAGGAGCCAACAGGTGGAAGCACACACTATTAAGCATTTCTCTGAAGTCTCATACAGTGGTTTCATTAGAAGCTGGCAACCGGCGAAAATCGCCGCCTACTTTGTCAGAAATTACACTTACCGCCGCCTAATTGGTTTGTACTTTCACTCAAATTATTAAAAAAAATTATCAGTTCCCCACCTACTTTAGTTCTCTCAGACGGTTATTTCAAAACTTATTGAAACCCCTGCTCATAGATTCAGTTATAAAGGACTGGACATGAAAAAACAAGTCACTATTTTGTTTTAGCGACAAAAAGGGCACATGAAACAGAAAAGCTGAAATTAATTGTGATTCAGACATGGTTGTCCACCTGTCAATAAGTATGCAAGCAGTAAAAGAGAGCAGTTTTGTTCTGAGGGCAGAATAAAGAGTACAGTCAAGAAGATAATGCTTGATGGTCTCTGTGTGAAAACCACATAAACACACAGGAGATTCTCTACACCCTATTTTAAAAAGATAATAGATAATAGAAGAATTTTAAAAGGGTTAAGGTGATTCCTTTCAATTGCATGGCGCATCCTTACTGCGCATAATTTATGGCGTCATTTAGCGCGCGCTCGTGCGCGCGTACACTAGAAACATTGCGAATTTACCTTGACATTGAGCTTTTTCAGCTGAAATTTTCCCTTTGTTGTCGTGTTGTAAAGAAACGAGCACGGTGACCCCCCTTTTTTATTGGTGTAATGTACTCCTAATAGGCACACGAAAAACATATTTTAAGGAGAAAAAAAGTTCAATAGTAGAAGGTGGATTATTTATATATAAATGGGGTGAAACGCTGCGTTTGAGCCAGGAGGGAGTTTGAGATGATGACGAAGTGGTCCAATTTCCTCACACTGTTTGCAACATCGGGCAATTTGAAATCACAATACTAAAAGAATATAGCCCAGAAAAACAATTAGGCTCTAGTTTTCACTACTATTCATAGTTTTTGCTACAAAATAACAGCTTTCTTCAGTTGTTCATGCTTCGAACATTTCTCCCACAACTCTGTAAAAACACTTAGAACAATAATAATAATAATAATATATCACATTTATATTGCGCATTTTCTATGCAATATTCAAATGCGCATTACAACACTGGCCGGGGGACTTTGCCAGACTGCTTATAACGCAGTTTACAATTATAGTATGCAGGGCGAAAACAAGCACGGTGACCCCATCTTTTTATTGCATTTTTTCAATGTCCTATGCATGACTATCAATTGTACCAAGTCTGAAAAAAATCTTAATAGTACATCCTTTTCAGGGGAATTACCTTAACTGTGGGAGTCATGAATTGTCTCTCAATTACTAACTAAAAGCCTTTTCAAGAAAAGTTTACTCAAAATTGAATTACTCCAAACTACATCTCATAGCAAACAAATTCATTTGAGAACGTTTCTGTTGGCCTTTCCTAGATATAGATATCAAATCTTTTCAACAAAGCCTAAAACAAAGAGACACAATGACATAGTGGCAGAACAGAAAGTAAATTTCTAAGACAATGTTTAAATTCCTTAAAAATTTGAAATTGAACAGCAGATTTCAATCTTTGAATTCCATCAGTCGGACATAACAAGTTAATATTGGGGTCATACATCATCTGTCATGCTAACTACCCTACGATCAACTTGAAATACATTCTAAGCATTAACCTGGGCGAGATGGCTATAAAAACCACTTTCAAATTATTAGTCTCAAATTTCTTGTTAATTATGCAATAGGAAATAACTTTATGTGACAGCCACGATCATTAGTCACTCTTTGACACCTTTATTCTGCTCAGTAGCTTGTAGTTATTACCTTGTCATGGTGATGATGCTTGTCAACCTTCTATGAATATTCTGTTATTAGCCATGTTAGAAGGAAGAACTGTGGGAAAGGGACTTATGCTTTTAGTAGGTCCAACCATGGAAGGTTGGTTGAGGTACTGCAAAACCAAACAGGTTACTGAAATAGAAAGAGTAAAGCAGATTGGACATTGACCTGTGATCAGACCCTCCCCTGTGGGAAATATGAAAAGGTGGAAGGTCTGATCTTTCTTCCTCTCTCTTCCTCCCTTCCCTGTTTCCTTTCTTCTTCTTCCTGATCACAGGTTAATTGGACATTTCTTGCAAATGGAGAGAACCCACATATTCCTTAAATTATTCTGCTTAACTTAATTTCTTCATAATAATAGTGTTGCTAACGATGATAATAATAATAAAATATTTTGGAGAAAGCATTATGCTAACTCATGGTTTTCAGAGAGGTCAGGACTAGATTAAATGAAAATGGAAAAACTAACAGTCTCTTTCTAGATAGTAGATGGCACAAGTGGACATGTAATTGTCAAACTTACACTACTTCCCCACAGTTTGCTCCACCCTGTATTTATTTTCTTACGTGACGTTCTGGTATTTGCATGACTGGCTTGCATACCCACTGATCTCAAAGTTAATATTTATGTCATTATAAATGCTTTTTTTGTATCAGGGAGGAGGTGGTGAATTTGATCCTCAGACTGAAGCAGACCGGGCATCTCAGAAATGTATAATTGGTTCTCTCCTCAGAACATACCCATCTATCCAAATTATTGGTGAAGAGGAGGTTTGTCACTATTTCTAATAATACCTAATCTGTATTATTTATAAAAGGTGGAGTAACCACTAAATGAATAATATTTCAGATTGATGCAAGAATATTTGTACAATATAGATCTGAAACATGATATGTTTCATTTCTTTAAGCATTGTGATTTAAAGTTTTTGGTTTTTGATAGAGTGCAGATTAAGGAAGGCAGTGTCAGAGGTTCAAACCCTGGCTGGACCAACACTCAGGGTCTTTAAATAACTGAGGAGAAAGTGTTGCCTTTGTAATGACATCTGCAAACTTCAAATGGTTAGACTTTCCAGTGTTCTCATATAAGGACAATAAACACCTGTTCCTACTAATCTGTGTGACATTAAAGAACCCACACACTGTTGGAAGAGAGTACAGGAGGTAGTCCCCAGTATAGTAGCCTATCTCTATCTCTGATTTTATCTGTCTTTCACATTCATGTGTGGATTGGGTGAGTGGGTGAGATAAAATTATTATTTAACAATAATTTATCATTGAACACAATATTATTGTGTCCAAATGTGGTCAATTAGCACATTCAATATTTGTCATGCATGCTCAGCAGATATCCTGCAATATATGTAATTTTGTGTGTTGTGGAGTTGAAGACAGCTTTTTCAGCTTCTTTTTGCAATAAATGCAGAAAATTGTGCTTTGTCATACATTGTACCAATTATCAGATGAGTGCCTATGGTCTTGTTGGCTAAGTATCAGGCATTATTCCGCTCGATTTTCCAGGATAATTGTTGATTATCCTGCAAAATCACCTAGCCTCACTTTGGTAAAGATGCTCAAAGCGACTTGGGAATGCCTATTTATTGGTAAAGTGGCTCTGTGTTAAGTTATGCTCATATGTGTAAATGGTATGCAAAGTTGTAAATAAACAAGCGAGTGTACAAAGCTATCAGACTGGACAGCAACCCGCAAGGGACAAATAAAAGTACTTTTTTTCTAACTTATATTTCAATGTTTTTTTATGTAGGATGTTCATGTGGATGAATTGAAAGAAGAATACATAGAAATTTCCCAAGATACTGATGTTCTTTCAAAATGCTGCCCTGAAGATCTTGTGTCAGTGAAACCAGAGGAAGTAAGTCCATTCACATCATTGATTAGATCAAATCAGTTTTTATTTCCTCACAAGCAAAGTTACATTCTTTACCATGAATCTCTCTAGCATTTTGTGTTAATTAAAACCGAAGAGAACTCTTTGTATGGCAACTAATAATGACACAAAAAGTTTGATGAATGAATGCCAGGTATTGTTTCATTTAACTTGAAATATAATGTGGTGTACATTAATTTTCATGGGTGAAGTTCCAGTGAAAATTTGTGGTATCTAAGTAACCAAATGCTTCTGTCGTTCAAGTTTTTATTTTATTTTATGGACAAAAATGTATCCAGGGAAGTGGGATGTTATTCATGCAAATATTTGAGGTGAATTGTTCAATTCATAATTAGTTGGTTTTTTAAAATATAATAATGTACTGTACATTAATAGTAACATAGTTTAGACTTCTTTCTGGTATTTAAAGAATTATCTTTAACTCAAGATTTTATTTCATGTAGGTAACAGTCTGGGTGGATCCCTTAGACGGCACAAAAGAGTTTACTGAAGGTAATTTTCACTTTGCTATCATGTATAATCTCTTAATGTTCTAATTTTCCAGCTTTGAATTGGAAAACAGAATCTGTTGGCCATTGCAAAGATAGTTAGTATATAATTATCTCCAACCTTAACTCTGTCAGTAACAAATGGGAAATCACCCTCTTTTTGTAGAATTATGGAGATTAAATCCATGCACATGACCTGCATTCAAGATGTACTGTTCAGATATTTACATGATAGGTTATTGTTTCACGTGTAGGTGTTTGGTGAGTGATGCTATTGTTTCGCCTCTGACATATTCACACTTAACAAAGCCTTGTTAATGTACACATACAGGTCTTTATGATCATGTGACAGTTCTTATTGGCATTTCAATGAATGGCAAGCCTGTAGCAGGAGTCATCCACCAGCCATTTTATGGGCATGAGAAAGGAATTGAAATGGGAAGAACCATGTGGGGTGTAAGAGGTCTCGGAACATTTGGCTTCACTCACATCCCACCTCCTGTAGGACGGCGTATCATCACTACGACACGCACTCATTCAAACAAGACTGCAGTTGATGCAATAGAAGCTATGAAACCAGATAAGGTTCTGAAGGTGGGTGGTGCTGGGTACAAAGTGCTTCTGTTGCTTGAAGGAAAAGCTGATGCATATGTGTTTGCAAGTGCTGGCTGTAAACGATGGGATACTTGTGCCTGTGAAGCACTACTGGAAGCAGTGGGTGGCACTCTTACAGACATCTGTGGTGAGCACGTCAAGTATGATGGGAAAGCAGATAGTTACATGAACAAGACTGGTGTCCTTGCCTCGTTGAAAGATCATGAGTTCTATGTTAGCCTCATTCCAGATTCTGTTAAAAGCAACTTGCTTGGAAAATAATATTACTTTCACTCGTTATAAGAATATTATCTAACTTTTCAAGGCACTGTTCAAGTAAGGAGGGAAACTACTGACAATATGGAACAATATTGATAGATTGAGCAGCCTAGAGGGTGGTTATTTACAACATCAAGGGCCCGTCACATTTTGTATTTTATCGGAGGATCTTTGTTTCAATAACTTTGTTGTTTACCTTCACAAGTCAACATTATCATAAACAACAAAAGGTGCAACAGATAAATGTGACATGTTAAACAGATTTTGAGGAATGGATGTTTAAAATGTCAAGATTTTGAAAAGAATGTATGACTTTTTCTTGCCACCCTGGCATAATAGTTTTTGTTAACTTTCATTTTTTGAAAACCAGTTTCTCAGAGGATATTCAAGCTATTGAACTAATATTCACAGTGACAACCACAAGTTATGTGCACTTCTAGTTTCAGGTATTGGTTCTTTTGTACTAGCAGGGCTTGTCCCGAAAATTACTTGCCTTGTTTACTGTAATTTTGACCTCTATTGCATGGTCGCCTCTATTAAGCGGCCGTGGTCACCCTTTACTTCAAGTCCCAACTAGCTGTTTCTATTGTCGACCTGTATTAAACAGTCAGTTTGTGAAAGAAAACCTCTCAGTTACTTTTGAACATTTCTCCTGACCTGTAACACCTACACTGTACATGTACTGTGAGAAATGTTCTCTTTTGTTGTACCATTTTATTGTTGTAGTAGAGTAAGTGATTGTGTGTATTTTGTGCAACCTCAATTAAGTGGTCACTTAGCCATTCCGGTAAAACATTATAAAATCGCAAGTTGCTCGTTGGCCAGTCATGCTTAGGAGACTACAGGTCAGTTAAATGTCAAGTTCAAACCATTATACGCTACACTCATAAGTTACTATGGGGTCGTTGGTTGATTTAGAAAATATATGAAAACAGAATCTGTGTAAGAGTGTCAATCGTAAATATATATCAGCAAAGTGCCTGGTGCAGGGTTTGAATGGTCTCTGGACAGTTTTTACTGAACCCTTTTGAATGACCATTTGAAGGGCCTTTTTTAATACGTGTGAACTCTGCAAACCCTGGAGGCGCTTTGGTGATATAAATTTAATATGAAACACTCGTTTAGACGACTTTTGTTTCCATTTATTTTCTAGATCAGCAAACAGCCAAAACCCTGTGGTAACTGAATGTAGTTTATATTTCTCCCATTTCATATGCGAAAATGCTAAAAGAGCAACGGTTTGAACTTGAGAGGTAAGCATCACTGGTCAACGAACAAGTTGCAATTTCCATGTTTTGTACTGGACATTTGATTTGCCGGATGTTGCAAATCTACAGTTTCAGTTCTGCCTGACTGGTTTTCGTTGTCAGGGTGGCCCTGGTTTCAGTAAACGTACTGTAACTGCAGGAGTCATGCTTTGTCTGTTATGCCTTGAACAACATGCAAAGCAACTGCCCTGAGTGTTGGCAATCTGTAGCCAACAGCCCTATACTTAGGGCTGTTTGTGCCATATGGTCAGTAGCCTGCGTGGCAGGCTCTAGAAGGGGGAAGAGGAGGAGAAAATGGATGTTTGTGCGAAGCGAGGGGAGAGCCTTTCCCCTTCCCCGCGCTTTGGGCGCACACCCATGTTCCCCTTCCCTTTCTAGTGCCTGCCACGCAGGCTATATGGTCGGTAAGGCCCCTACTAGTTCTTCCCAATGGTTCTTGTCCTGTGAAACTTCACTCCACTCCAGTCCACTTCAAATGATTTAGTCAATAGACATGAGTTTTCCATTTCATTTAGTTTAGAGAATTCTCATCTTCAAGCAAAATTTTCTCTTTACATGCAGACATACAGTAACTGTAACATTAATTTCACATGTACAGAGTAATACACGATCAGATGATGTCTGTCTTGGCCATCAAGTTTGAATGAAGTTTGGCTCTAGTCTAGACTTTATCAAATTGAAAATTGTGGATGTTGTTACCTTCATTAATATCATTATTTACAGTGAGGGCAGCTTTAAAGCTGCTTTTAATTTCAGATTTCAGTAATATTTATTGAACAAAATTACATGTACTTTCTAGTTTCTGACAGCTCCCAACTGTTGGTGGCTGAGTAAATATTAAAATGACAGCAACAGCTGGAATTCAAAATGTGCTTTGTGGTAGCTTTTACAGCCATGAAAACAGTACACCTACATGTACCTATCTCTAGAGGTACAATACTCTATTTTTCCCCAGAATGGTTGGAATGCAAAAAATCGATGTCTCAGTTCTAAACAATAGTTTGATCAAATGAAAACTGAATTTGTTTGAATGACAGATAATTAACCAACTTAAATCAATTTACTGGAAAACCTTTGGAAGGGACAATATTAGTAACTATTATTTTACTATTACATGTATAGTATGTCAGTGTCAGAGACCTTATGTGCCACTTGGAACAAAGAGGATGAGTGAGTGATGTCAATGTTAACAAGCTGCTCATTTACAAGCATCTGCATCTAGTCACATGTATCAAACAAATTTGTTTTTTTCAGTTGAAATATTTTTGTAATAAAACTGACAAAACTGTTGTTTAAAGGTCGGCACACACGGAGGGACTAGTCCCCGCGACTAGTCCCGGGGACCAAGTCCCTTCGTGTGAACTATGTTTGAATTCGTGGGACAAGTCGCAGGGACTTGTCCCCTCAAATTATGCTGGTCCCTGCGTGTGAACTGTTTGTGGGACTAGTCCCCGGGACTAGTTGCAGGGACTAGTCGCAGGGACTAGTCCCCTCGTGTGTGCCGACCTTAATAATCATGTTGTTTCTTGGCCAAAAGAATGAGTCAAGGATTGCCTTCCATGTTTTGTTGTCCAGTTGTGATTGTCCTGCACATGTGCAATGATTGAGAGCCAGCGATAAAACTGTAAATCTGTCCATATGGTAATATGGGGTTGTATTTAGTGTAAGCCTATGACAAATGAATGCGAATGAACAAGTGTGAAACACGAGGAAAACATACAGTTGTACACATCCAATGCTGAGTGATTGTTACAGTGCAATGACTTCAACCGGGGCCACCCAAGGTTTTTTAACCAATGAAAAGGTGATTCTTTAACAAAGAATTTTGACTTGCGGTTTTCAAAGCCAATCAAATGCAATCCTAAATTTAACTTGTATTTTTCAACCATGAGAACAGATGCGACAGATTCAAAATTTCACCACAAAATACTTTGAAGCGGCCGCATTTGATTTTTCGCCTGTGTGCACAGTTTTAGTCCATAAATGGATTTTGATTACCACAGCGGCCTTTTGTCGAAAGAATTTGAATCGACAGTGAAAGATGTCTGAGTGATTGAAATCCAAAACAAAAATTGGCCCAATATTTTTTTCAAAGTCTTTGTGGTTTGCGTAAGCCAGTCATTACAAAGTGACCGTTGGTATGTTTTTCATTGCTGTTATATTCGTTACGGATTTCACAAGATTCACATTTTCTGGCTTCCACTTTTTTAGGAGGTTCGTTGGTTGGAATAAAGGGCATTTCTTGCTTTCAAATTGTTTTTAACTTTTGACAGGTCAGAAAATGCTGAAGTTTGTTTGCGGCCACTTCAAAATACATTACGGTGACATTTTGGATCTGTCAACATGTCTGTTCCCACCGCCAAGTTAAATTTAGGTTTGAATTTCATTGGCTTTGAAATCCACAAAGTTGAAATTCTTTGTTAACGAATCTGTCGCTGATTAGTTAAAAAACCTTGGGTGGCCCCGGTTGAAGTAGCCTCCTTCGCAGACGTCTTTGGGCTCATCACGCATTCCTTGCCCATGAACGTCTGCTGAACTGAACTGCCACTTCCGTTCGCGGTGGTTAACCAATCATAGTTCGTTTTCCAATTTTTTGAAAGTAGGACTTCAACTCCGGGATTATTTTCACAGACGATGCACGTGAATCCATTCTTACGCAGCTCGTTATTGGTTAGTTCAAAACAAAGGCTAACCGCCGGCGAACGGAAGTGGCAGTTCAGTTCAGCAGACGTTTGTGGGTAAGGAATGCGTGACGAGCCCAAAGCCGTCTGCGAAGGAGGCTATGGTTGAAGTCATTGCACTGTAAATACAGTCTGAGTTCAAGCTGTCTCTAAGAGTCTTGCTAACTAAGGGGAAATTAGTTGACAGACATGCTTAATATGTAGACAGAAAGCAAGTTTTGTTGTCAAATCTCCTTGTTAAAAAAACAGGCAAAACAGTTTTTGGATTATGTACCTTGTCAAGGGAAAACTTTTTGAGGATGGAAATGTCCTAGTATAATTGTATGTAATAAAAACAAATAATCAGTTATTGATTGATTTGAATAACTGGATTTTCTATGTCGTTTGAACAGTATAATTAACAAGTAATGGTGTTAGATGCCTGTCTAATTCGGAAATAATTTCTCACACTGCCAAATAAGATTCTGTCTGCTGCCTCTTTCAGTTTGGTGCTCCCCAAAATTTATCTTGTCTTATTATTTCCAAATTAAACAGAAGGGAGTGCTATATTTACAAATCAACGCAATGCATGTGATAACTGTGTTGTTAAATAAATCTTATATACAAGTACTAGATGGTCAGTGTAACTTTTGTTTTCTTTCCTTTCCTAAGTCGCAGTTTGTAATGATTCCTTCTTCCTCTTACTACTTTATTCTTCGATTTAGCTGAATCCTTTGTTCTACTTCTAAGTGTCATGGGCTTCTTTATTTCTGAACCACTTTCATCTGAACTTTTCCTTTTGATTTGTTCTGTCCCATCCAGTGATCTGGACACAAATTGGCACTCTCTGCATTTAAAAGGATACAAAAACAATCATCAACACTTTGGTTTGGAAGCATTTTGTGAAAAACACCAAAAACTGCACATGGAAACTGTTTATAATCATGATGAAAGTTGGTACTTCCTTGTATGTGAATTACATGATCAAAACAAACCAATGAAAATGCTTTGCACTGCATGTGCATTCATCAAGGGTTCTGGGTTCAAAAAGTTAAGGTTGTGAATTCTCATTGGATGAATTTGATCCATTTTCCCCTTCTCTGGTGTACACTTGTAGTGTACAGTAAATCTAGACTGCAAGCAGTCTTACTTTTTCCCTCAGATCACCCACATCAATAGGTGGTGAAACTATACAAATAGAGAAGAGAATGAAAAGACATTGGATTGAGAGTAGGACTGCAGAGGTTCCTTGGTACTTTGAAAACCCATTACTGACAAAATACTGATTGAACAATATTACCTGTCAAGTATGCAATACTATGATGATAGTAATTACAAATATTATCAAAAAAATACTATAAGAACAAAACAAGCTGAAGCTGACGATAAAAACACCAAATTATTTGGTGTTTTTATCGTCAGCTTCAGCGCACTTCATAAATACCAAAAGAAGAAGTTGCGGCCAAAGTAGCGGAGTGCAACCCTTAGTATCGTTATAGCAACATAATAAATATGAAGCAGAATAAACAAAAAATCACCGAGTGATTTTGTGATTTCAATAAGCTGCATTAACAAAGAAACATATGAAGTAAGTAAGAAATAAAAAAAGCTAGTACACAGCAGTAATCACTTTGGCTCCATCAATATTGAACAGCGCATGCAAAAGAAGACGCAGTTTTCTGTGCTTTTCGTCATCATAAAACAAGAGTTCAACATACGAATAGTGTAGTTTTCCTACAATAATCATCATTAACCCTTTCAATGTCGAGAGGTCTCCCTTTGACAAGTAAAATTGTCTGGCATTAGAGTAAAATCTATAAAGTTGCCCTTGGCAGTGAAAGGGTTAAGGAGATAGTTGTTAACCCTTTCACTGCAAGAGGTCTCCCTTTGATGAGTAAAATCGTCTGGCATTAGACAGAGTAAAAGGGTTAAGGAGATAGTTTTTAACCCTTTCACTGCCAAGAGGTCTCCCTTTGACGAGTAAAATCGTCTGGCGTTAGACAGAGTAAAATCTATTATAATTGAAGGCCTCGGAGCATAACCATCCTATGTCGAATTTTGGGTTGTTTTTCGATTATGCCTGGATTTGCCCAAATTGTTGCATGTAAACTGCAATTCAATTGAAAGAAGATGTAATGCAACTTGCAAACCACTCCCATGGAAGGTTGGTTTCTTGGTGTACGTAAGAAAAAATGCATTTCTGGATTCTGGATGAATCAGTCAAAAAAATACCATACAATGTGTTTCCATTGAATTGCAGTTCACATGCAGAAATTCAGACAAATCCAAGCAAAATCGAAAAACGACTCAAAATTCGACATAGGATGGTTATGCTCCGAGGCCTTCAATAGTATGGTGGAGTATGCTAATTAACAATGCCCATGGGTATTCTTTGCGTGAAAGACTAAGCGCCAAATGCTCGTAACCGATTTAAGAGAACACAGACCGTTTCTGTTCAGTTAGACGTAATGCGCAATGTGTCGTTTTTGCTGAATCATAACACTTGACAAGCTCGCTTGGCACGAAAACAGTGCACAATATTCGTGGTTGACTTAAAAAAAAAACAGCACACAGTAGCCTTGGTTAATCTCAGGTCACCGCGCAAAGATTTTGTCCGACCTGAAAACAGCACTCACTCCGAAGAGATTCAGGGTTATTGTTGGGTTTAGGTTGGACTTAACATTAGGGCTAGAGCGTCGGCTAGGGCTAGGGATATGGTTAGGGTTAGGGACATGGTTAGGGTTAGTGTTGATGTTAACGTCAACACTAGCGTTAAAGCGCGGTTGTTTGAGTCCGAATCAGCTTGACTTAAGGGTTCGTCCGAGTCGAAAACAGCGCCTAGTTGCCTTGGTTGACTCTAAGTTCTTTCGGAAAGGCTTTGGCCGATATAACACAGCGCTAAAGTCGGTTGTTTGTCTTAAATACAGCGTACATCTTAAATCCAGCGTACAAAAACCTCGGTTGATTCTAAATCAGTGCGCAAAAAGCTTGCCGACGGCTGAAAAATCACAAAATATTAAAGATGGCTGTTTTGACTTGAGGAAACTTTTTGCCAAGACAACTCCTATTGGTGACCTACAGCAAAAATTTGAGTTAATCAGATGTTCTAGAGCAAAAATTAAGAGTCCTAAGAGTACGCTGTTTTCCGTCATGTTTCGTTTACTCAGAACGTTGTGTTGCGTAGTAAATTAAAACTTGCGCATGGTTTCGTCAGTTGAAACGTTTTTGATGGATTCATTTTCATCGTCAAGTGGAAAACAATGGAATGAAAATCTTATAAAAATTAACGTAAATGACGACAGTGAAAGAATTTTACAGAAATACTTAACTCTTTTGTGAAATTAACTTGGCTCCAAAACGTAAAAAAATTTGCATGAAATTCAATCCCTTTATCACGCGTGATGGATTGTCTCATCACAATGACTGTAGTCGCGCACAAATGTTTATCTCGCGTGAGAATACTTTTTGCTGTAGTTTATTAGCCTCCATAGAAGCAAAAAACCGAGGCGATCAACGCAAAAGTGATTTATGTGTTAAAATTCGGCAGCGTGTTTACCAAATATTCATTCTCACTTGTTCATCAGTCACGGATATGTCACGAACCAACAAGCGCAGATGTTACGGCAATTCACCAGTTTCGCAGAGGTTGTTGGTTCGAATCCCGTACAAGCGGTTTTTTTTTCCCGTTTTGTTTTGTTTTTTGTTTTGTGTTTGTTTGTGTTTTTTTTTTGGTTTCACTACTGCTTAAGTTGTGTTCATAACTGCGGCGATCGTTCACGTTATAATCCGTTGTTTACGTACATCTGATTCACACAGACGAATCGCGAGGAGTACCGCTTAATATTGCTTTGAATGTTTGCCGTGCGTGCCAATGCAACTTTTCCATGGATTGTGTTCAAGATACTCATCGAAAACGGGCAGACTTCACTTCGAGCCGAATGAATTTTCGGTAGCGTTTCCGAAGTTTGACCAACTATTTCACAGCTAACAGTAAAAGCAAGCTGGGATTTCATGTCACGAGTGGTTTCAAAAAATGCGCTCTTCAAAATTAATGAACAATGGAAACCTCGGTGCAGCAGCTAGACAGTTTTCAAAGTTATTTTATAAGGTAGAGTTTTTACTGAAAACAAGTAATAATCTGCCCCAACCCACCGCCCCCCTGCGAGAGGTTTTGACTTCAGACAGCGCCCTGTTTGACTGCAATGAATTCTGGGATCATTGTCTGCTCCAAGTGTGAAGAACAAGAACTCTTCAAACATACACTTTTCGCCCTAAAGTCCAAAAACCACTCTCGCTTTCCCAGCTTTTAGCACCGCAACCTTTGAGAAATGGAACAAGACTAGCAACGACGCGCCGCTTTTGAGGCGAGAGTTGTTTTCAGACTTTTTCCGCCTGGCTTCTACTCTGTACCCCAAAACGCTAATATCTCATCGTGATTTGGTAAGCACAGAGAAAACGCTAACTGGATTCTTTCAGAAGCGTTAAGAACTTGCGGATCTCCAGACTTTTCATGACGTCTTTCGATCACCAGGCGGGAAGGCAAACCAATAATGCAGTTAATACGTAGCGATCTGCAGCTCCAGCACTCACGTAAGTTTCGTATCCGATGAGCTTAATCGATGTTTTAACTGCCAAATTTATAGTCTACGTCACACTATCAAACAATCCTTTCTACCCGTCGATCATTTCACGTCCAGTTTTAGTTGTACTCCTCACAAATGTTCACATAATTCACGTATGAATATTAATACGGTATGCATGCAAATGAGCTTCTCTTCAATTGAAGGCCTCGGAGCATAACCATCCTATGTCGAATTTTGGGTTGTTTTTTGATTTTGCCTGGATTTGCCCGAATTGTTGCATGTAAACTGCAATTCGATTGAAAGAAGATGTAATGCAACTTGCAAACCACTCCCATGGAAGGTTGGTTTCTTGGTGTACGTAAGAAAAAATGCATTTCTGGATTCTGGATGAATCAGTCAAAAAAATACCATACAATGTGTTTCCATCGAATTGCAGTTCACATGCAGAAATTCAGACAAATCCAAGCAAAATCGAAAAACGACTCAAAATTCGACATAGGATGGTTATGCTCCGAGGCCTTCAATTACTGTATACCAATGCCATCTTCAGTAATAATTTCTGATTGAAACAAATACTCCTTAGGATTATTGATTATCATCAATAACTATCGATTGTTATCTATTTTGGCCAACTGATAACAATTGATAAATTATTTTTCCTGAGTTTGATTGTTATTGATTACTGATATCAATTGATAGCAATCAGCGATTGATATCTGATATCGATTTCTATATACAGTGTATTGACTTAACACCTGGAATAACTTTTGCATGTATTTCCTGCTTGACCAAAGCATATACTTCCACTTATTTAAGGAGGGAGGGTCAGCTGTGTTTAGTGTCACATTTGAATGTTCACAACACTTACCTATATATCATGGAAATATTAAAATACAACAACAACAAAAACTTTACTTAAACTCGGTAATTGCATAGCACACAAAATATTGCTCCAGTTTTCTTAGCACTGTTTTAAATTACTCTAGAAAGAATGATGGCATGGTTTAACCCTGTGAATAAGCTTAAATCAAAGACGTATTTATTTCTCACTTGTATACTTGGCAAAGAAAGCTTTGGCAAGCTCATAACACTAAACACAGAGCTTCATTTTATAGGCTCTGGATACTTACTGTAAATGGTCTGGTAGATCCCAGCACCACATTTGTAGCTTACAGCCGCTATTGGGGCATTTCCTGACGCCTAGTTGAACTTGAATTTCGATATTATCCTCCGGAACATCTGGTCGAGTGAATGGAAAAGCATTTTCTCTTTGACAAGTTGGGCATCTTTCGATCCCAGATCTCCTTTTGCCCTCTTTATCATACAAGCAGTTTTCACACAAACGATGCTGACAAGATCCGTAAATCATTCGAAAGTTTGGTGTCCAGCATATCAAGCAGTTGAACTTCTGTTCAAAAGATGTAATTTTCGATGAGAGCTGCGAGCTACCTTCGTCCACCATGTTGGAAACTGACTTTTTCCCGCCTTGTTTTGCGTCTCCATGTGAGAAGCGTTCTGATTGGTGACTCACTTATTGAAAGAATCTGATTGGCTCGCGGATGACGCAAGTGGAGGCTGTGGGCTCGCGGGTCGCGGGTCGCGGGTCGCGGGTCGCGGGTCGCGGGTCGGTTTTACCCTTCCGTGACATTTCCGTGACCCATCATGGCGGACTCCAAAGTGGAAGATAAAAATGTCTCCATACCGAGTAGCGAGCATTCATTTTTTAGAAGGACTGTCAAAAACTTAGTTTCTGGAACAGTTAGTGGTATTGCTGTTTGCTTGGTTGGCCACCCATTCGACACGCTTAAAGTTCGTTTGCAAACACAGCCTGTTGATCGGCCTGTCTACAAAGGTCTTCTGGATTGTTTCGTGAAAACCATGAAATGGGAAGGAATTGGGGGATTATACAAAGGAGTGGGTAGGTAATTTTGCTTTCTTAGGTTAAAATTCTGGAACAATTCGGTGAGTAGCTGAATGGTCTCTCGAGAAAGAAAAATTTAACTTAAGCTATTGCCGGCCGCTCCTGTCTTTACAAGAGTTTAATTTACAAAGCTTATTTGTACGCCTCCTATGCGGGCTAAATACCGTGCCACTTGGAAGCTGTACTCCCAAAAAGTATACGCGGCTAGAAAGCCTGTATTCACAGAGGGACACGCGGATACACAGTTAATAAATTAATTATGCATTCGTTGCATTGCTGAGTTTTGATAGGCGGCTATGCACCAGTCAATATAAATACCCGGCCCCCTCAACCCGGGAAAAGGCGGGGAATTGGACAAAAGGACTAGAGAAAGTGGGATGATGTTCCTGCCCCCGGGGCAATATTTTTATTCCAATGTCCCTGCCTGTCCCCACCTAATTATATGCTGTGTAAATGAATGTTTTCAAAAATAACACTAATAACAAAATAAATTAGACAGCAAGGTAACTTTCAGTGACGTTAATATATCTTTTCAGGTATTCAGTTAACTTTTATCTCTTCCAAGGAGCCTTGCCACCTTTAATAAAGAGAGGAAAATATGGGGAACTTTAAAAAATATATAATGAAAATGTATTGGGTCCCTGTGTATTTGGGCAATGAAATCACTCCATTTGGCATCAGACTGGAGTACCATCGAACCTCGATTATCTGGACTTGCTGAGACTGAAGTAAATAGTCCAGATAATCAAGAGTCCGAATAATCTAAAATATGAATATAAAATGAGAGAAAACGGAACTGAAATAATTTGTAAATTGGAGTTTAACACAGTAGTTTACTGTAGCGACAGAATCGAGGTTCGACTGTACCATAAAAGTGTCATTATGATCGTCTGTTAAGCTTATACTTGTTTTGTAGTTGACAAAGCCTCAGAAAGAGTCATTCTAGCCACAGGAAGGACTTTACGTCTTTTGCCGAACTCAACGAGGGCCTGAAGAAAAATATCATACTGTGTATCATCAGTTTTGTGTGAATACATGATCAACCAAGCGAATATAAAACAAAGAACTTTAGGTCATTTGTTTGCACAATCACATGGCACATGAATAAAGAAGAAAGTTTGTAAAGCCCCTACGTGGATAGGTGTATACAGAAAACAACACCGTATTGACAAAAAATATTTTTAGCAATTTTATAGGAGAATGATGGCTTGCAAGAAGAAAGGATAAAACACATTGACAAGCAACAAGTTTAACTCACATTTCCCTCTGCCATTTTAATTAGTCACTTTTTGGTTTGGTCCTAGTCTCTTTGCAACATAGTTCAATATTCCCTGGTTTCAGTACCGAAGAAACAAATCTCGTCCAAGACCCCGCATACCGGGACAGTTCGGAATGTCACACATTGGATTTTGACCCGCTAATGTCCCTCCTTTTCCCGGGTTGGGGGAGGCAAGGATTAACATTGACTGGTGCAATATGCAGTCAATATGGATAGATGGACTCCTGAATAGATCAGTTGATAGATAATGCATGTAATTCCCATATTCACACTCAACAGGTGGGTTCACATTAGGATAATACAGGGCTATTTTTGAGGATAAGTGCTGGATAAGTGCTTGTTGGTGGCTCGCTGTCTCGACAGTCACTTTGGTGCTTCACAGGCAGCCCAAGCTCAATATAAGAGTTGGTTACATGTAACTGCAGTTTATTATGCGATATCAAGATGGCTGCAATTACATGTATGAGGATTTGTATGGGAACCCGATAAATAGATTCAAGAAAATAACTGTATGCAAAGGGTCTCAATAAAAGAGCCTTACCTTATTATGGTATGTTTCTTGCCTCCTTTGTGGTTATTTTCTTGATCTAACCCGATTTGCGCGATTTATTTGTTTCCCATCTTTACACTCTTTTTCTCTCTTTATGAGTGGAAAGACGGGAAACAAATAAATTGCCCAAACTGGGTTAGATCAAGAAAATAACTACAAAGGAAGTAAGAAACACACCATGAAAATTTATAGAGACTTTTTCAGGGTTTTCCTTTTCAAATGAAGTTGCAGTCAACTTGAGCTAAGCAGGCGGAGATTAGGGGTGCGCCAGCAAAAATTATTACTGAGCAGCAGTGATTCTTTGGCGCGCACCAGCCGACAACTGGCCATTCACAGGCGGTGAAAATTGCCGATGACTGGCCAAAAAGGAGAACCCTGCCTTTTGCGTACAATTATTTTGTAGAATCTATTTATCGAGACTCCCATACAAATCCTTATAATTGCAGCCATCTTGATATTGCGTAATAAGCTGCTGTTACAGCAGCAGGGTGTTTAAAGCTCTGGCTAAATGAGGCAACAATGTTGTGGTAACAATATGGGCTCATACATGTTTCCACAATGTTTCCCCTTTAAGCCACCCAAGGAAACATTGTTGCAGCAACAAAAGATGTTTCTGAGTGAGTTCAGAAATATTTTTGGTTGCTGCAACAATGTTTCCTCAGGTGGCTAAATGGGGAAACATTGTGGAAACATGTGCGAGCTCAAATGGTTGCCGCAATGTCATTGTTGCCTCGTTTAGCCAGAGCTTAAGAACAAGTTTGATTTACTAGAGAGTGGCTTGGTGGCTGTCTGGCTCGGTAGTCGCTTTGTGCTTTAAGAACAAGGTAGATATACTACAGAGTGGCTCGGTAGCTTGCCGGGTCGGTAGTCGCTTTGTGCTTAATTCAGAACAAGGTAGATTTACTAAAGAGTGGCTCGGTGGCTTGCTGGTTTGTCAGTGGCCATGACTGGCGAGCCACAGAGCCGAGGTATTGTTGTTGCGTCGGAAACTGTCAATAAAAGCGGTAGACAAACTCTGAACACTTCATACAAGTTTGCATTTATTTACTGAAATGTCGTGCACTTGGGTTAAGGGGTGCTCTTCAGAAAATTGCTCTTGTGTGCATTGATTTACTGCTGATGAATAGAGGACAAGAGAGGAACCCTTTGAAGATGACAAACACATAATTCATTCGTGGGAAATTTATGTGACTTGAACAGCCGAGCGAGGTTGGAAGAAATAAATCAGCTGCGGAAAGTTCCTCTAAGTCAATGGAAAGGAGAGGTGAGACAAAAAGCTGAGTAGCAATGAGATAGAGCTGAAGGAAGCGCTGGTTGTGGCGATGAATACGCATCTTACAAATTTCACAAAAGCACTTTAGAATATGCTAATTTTAGCACATGAATTAAAAAATGAGCAGTTTTCTTTTACAAGTAAGCTGAAAATGTTTCAGAAAATCGAATAGCAAATACTTTTACCTTTCGAAAGAGATGAAAATGGTTGCATAGGAATAAATACAAGAGGAGATACAAACTTTATTGGAATAATATACGCACAGTGCCGCTTGCTGAACTATTGGATACTGATTGCTAAATTTTATATGTGGGGTTGCAGAAGAAATCAGACTTTTCCAAGTATAACCGCCTTTGAGCCAAAGGTCAAAATCAATTATGAAACAAAGAAGTTCATAAGTATTAAAACTAACAATATGGAAAAATTTCATAAGAAGTGGGCTCTTTCTTTGGGCTCTGCACCATGGTAATTCAATGTGAGCTTTGTTTTTCTTGCTTGGTTCTGTGTTTTTTGTTTGTTTGTTTGGTTTTGCTTTATTACAGTACTTGTGCCTTCTTAATGCTTGGCTTCATGCTCAATTCTATACTGTGTATACTGCAAATGTTTATGATAAAATGGCATGCTTAGTGGAGATATGTTCTTGCCAAAACAATGTTATTTGTCCCATCAATACATTTGCTTAATCTTAGGAAAACATCCAAGAGGTAAATGTTGAATTACAAGGTCCAGTGATCATTGTAGGTTTTTTTTATATGGACTTGTAATTTTCAAACTCATTATAGTGAGCTTGATTATATAACAGTTTAATTATATAACACACTTAGTCTTGTCTTGTCTTGTCAAATTGATGTTTCTCTCTTTAAGTAGTATTGAAACTAATGAAGACAATATTTGCTTGTTAAGAAAATTGCAAAAAAAGCACTTAACAACTGGATTTGACACTTCACGCTTTTCGATCTGTTTTTTTTTTTTTGCAGTCATGCAAATAAAGCTTGTTGTTGTCAGATATTGGTCGCTCGGTTCCACTATCTGTGGCACTTTATTAGCACAGTGTATGCTGGTATAGATGAGATCGATCCTTTTATTGAAATCTGTTTTTCTCTTGACATCTCACTTGAGGATTCTACGAAGTTATCGCCGCTTTCTTTGGTAGTATTGGCTGGCGTTAAATTGCTTAATCTAAAATGTTTGAAGCAACTCTCGAAGAAGTGCACAGCGCGCTGTAATCAGTGGGTTGGAAATCTGGCCTGGGAGTCTGCACAAATTTTACCCATTGAGCACTAACTGTCTTATTGCTTGGCACCACATGCGTAGAAATTCCAGGACGATAAGTGTGGCTGGTACAGCTTATTTGTCCTGGGCCACCAGCCACACAAGTCCCACCTCCTCGCTTCACCATTGCATCTGACAAGGGAAACAGCGTGCTGTCAAGATGTGTAAACCATGTGACATCATATGCATATCTAGTTAAGAATTATTGATGTGTTGCTCTAAGTACGGCAACTTGGCCATGTTCACATTTGGAAAAATTACAGATAAAAATATTTTCATGGCATTAAAACTTATTTAACTGGTCAATGAGATATCGAAATAATAATTTAATGCTATTTTATGCTGGATTATTATTCCATTCAGTAACACTTTAATGTAAAACTCTCCCCTTGTGTGACCTTCAAATGTTGTTACTCTTGGATTTGAGTGTCCCTAATTGCATTACAAAATTACAATTGAAGAGGCTAGTGGAAAACCCCCCTTTTCTGATTTAGTATAATTTCTTACTCACGTGATTAATTTTTGTACATGTTCATTTTCTTGTCATTACTGATTTGTGTAATTGCCACAGGTTCTCCAATAGTGGGTCAAATGTTTTTCAGAGCAACTTTGTTCACATCATATTATCAGGTTAGTTTAGTAGACCATTGTTACAATGGCAGCCTTTGTCTCAAACTATACATGCACCACTGAGAATCTATTAGTTTTCAGTTTGTTGCAAATTTAGAGTTATGGTTCTTCATGCTCCACTGGGATTTCAAAGTAAAAAAAAGGAAAAACAAAATTAATTTCTGTAGTTGTGGCAAAATTATGAGATGACTGAATTGTTTGTCGTTAATTTTCTATTCACAACTGTTTAACGATGTGACTGCTTCATGAATATTCTAATGCACAGATGTGATGGTTTCATAAATTCTAGTGATGTGACTGTGTATGCAAAGTTGGACAAATTTTATGAAATTACCTGTAATATTGAAAAAATTGAAATAAAATTATTTTATTACCGTCAGTAACTACAATGGTATATGCTATTTTTTAAAGTGCACCGAACACTAAAATATATTTTTTGCTAAAATAAATCTTTGCACCTGTCACAACAACATTTCGCCTTTATTTCCAGCTTTGGACATTTTTATGTGCTTCAAAACTTACAAAAAATGAAGCATCATTTCGTACACGACCGAGTCAGAAGGGGCTTGGGTCAATTCTCGATTTGACAACCCAAACTGCTTTGCATGCATGTTAAAAATCAAATCAATGTAAATCAGTTTGTGACATCAAATCGAGAATAGACCCAAGCCCCTTCTGACCCAGTCGTGGGACAGACGATGGCCAGATTTTGCAACTTTTACAGCCTATGAAGAGTCAAGATATCTGGTCAAGATTTGGTAAAAAAAAGGCGCAATGTGTTTCAAACAGGTGCAAATGTTTATTGTAGTGAAAAATTATTTTGATGTTAGGTGCACTTTAAATAACATGCCACAGAAAATACAGTCAATTTGCTGGTAACCCACCAAACCTTCTCATCTGGCATTGCATTGATTGCAAAGGGTTACTATATGTATTTTTATGACACGGTTTAAAATAGTCATGCAAAGTTTTCTCATAGTATATTGTGGAATACCCACTTGCCATTTGCATTTTCTCTGCATACACACTTTGCTGAAAGCTTGTGTGTATACCAAAAGAATACAAGTGACTCATGAAATGTTTCATGATATACCATACGAAAGTGTTGCATGACTAGTATGTAGCTGTTTTATCCACAGACTCTAGAAGTTATATCATTTGCTTTCTGATGAATGTGTTCTGAGATTATCTTCAGAAAAAGCTTGATAGGAGCCCAAGAAAGTGAACCATTTTTAGTTGCCCTGATAACACAAATGATTTCAAATTATCAGGAATAACATGGATAGCACTTTTCAATGTTCCCTTTAGTATGAGCTTCATGAGCTTGCTTGGAGAACTGTTGACACTGTTTGGACCAGTTACAAGATTTGACCTGCAAATTGATATTTTTTCTGCACTTATCTCGTGTTGCTTGAGAGAAGGACAGTTCAAAAGTGTGAATTTTTGCAAAGTAATTTTTGTGACTTTCTCTTGTGTTATAGATAACTGCTTTTTTTGCTGGGAAGGATCGCCAAGGTCAGCGACTTGCTGTTCCAGAGTACTTTTTGAGTGGTATGTTTACAGGTTTTGTGGCAGCATTGGTTGAAGGACCCATTGATTTGGTACGTTTATAAGGTAGTGAAAGGTATTATTAGTCTAACTTGCTTGCCAGTCATCAACAATAATATTGTGATTGAAAATTATTGCTCAGATACTGTTAGCAGTATTACAAGCAAAATGACAATAATGACTGTATTATAAGCAAAATGGCAATAATGTTGAATATGAATGATTTCAAATAGTCACAATACAATTAAAAAGATACTGATGGCAGATAATGTAAAATATTGCGTAAATGTCTTTTATTCAGTTGGAATTGTATATGTGGTACGTTTTCATTAAGTACATTCTTGATACCAGGTGCCAATTCTGATTTATTCAAGAAACACAAGTTCGCAGTAGATTATTTTCTAGAATGTAGGGCAAGAGGTGCAGGATAGATTGTAATTACTTGACCAAAAGTTGGATTGATTTGAAACATGCCCTTTGGTCATGTAAACTCTGGCAATTTTACTTTTAATTTGTGTTTGGAGGATCTATATTTGCAATGTTTGTAATGTGTGATTTTGTCTTTTGCTGGATCTGAAAATGGTAATTTAGTTTAATAAGAGATTACTTCCAATAAGAAAAAAAGAGTTGTTATTTTTCAGTGAGAAATTCTTGACTGACAAACAAAATTAACTCTTTACAGTTTAAGTCGAAGATGCAAATCCAGATAATTAGAGCAAAGTCTGGGGAGCCAGTCATGTACAGAAATGTGTTTCATGCGGCATATGTTATTGTCAAGAAGCATGGTATTCGTGGAGCTTACCAAGGCCTGCCTGCCACCTGGCTTAGGAATATTCCAGCTAATTCTGCATTTTTTGGTAAGTTTTATAGCCTTGTCAAACCCATGCCAGTAACCTTTTGATTTAATTGAATGTTGCAAACAGCTGACATGGATCTAGGTTAACAGACAGAATTTGCCACTGAAATGTATAAACATGCTAAAATTTAATTTAAAAGGGCAGTGTCAAGAGGATTTTGCTGTTTTAGGTCAATTCTGTGCTAAAATCATTACTTTGAGGCTCTACTTATAAACAAAATGCTTCAGTCAATCTGTAAAGCCATGACAAAGATATCAAATGAATTTTATCTGAAAGGGCTAACCATAATAATTTTTTAGAGGATTTTTGAAGACATAGCATCAAAACTTGAAAAAATTGGCCAAATTTTTTAAAGTTTCAAGCCATTTCCATCCTTGCCATTTGTAGCAACAGGCGACAGGAAACAGTTTCAGTACCTACAAACAGTCTTTAATTACAAAACTAGACCATGATTTTTGGAATTCAACTGATGCGAAGTACCTTCTAGCTTTTTATAAAAGTGCCAAATAGCGTGACACTGCCCCTTTAAGGAACAGAATATCAAGAGAGCAATGAAAAGTCCAATAACGTAATTGTTTGAACAAGCAATAAGGGAAACCATGCAACCCCCATTGAGTAACCAGTTGAAACACCACTGATCTATATATCATATGTAACTTGTGGAACAACAGGACCTTTTATTGTTTTAGGTGTGGTTTGCTACACAGTACAACTAGTACAAACACCCTCTTACCATGTTACTTTTTTAGGCTTCTATGAAGTATGTCGAACTATGGCAATCCCTGAAGGGGGATCAGTGCTGGACGTATCTCCCTTAGCATTGCTAGCATCAGGCGGCACTGGAGGTTTCCTGTATTGGTTCCTCACATACCCCACGGATGTTGTTAAGTCATCTATGCAAGCTGATGATTCCATTGTAGAAAAGAGACGTTACAAAAGCATAAGAGATTGTATAAAGCAACTTTATCACAATGAAGGCGGCTGGAAGAGGTTTTACACTGGCTTTACACCTTGTTTGCTACGCTCAGTTCCTGCAAATGCTACGTTATTTTTTGTAGTTGAAACTATGAGGAAGTATTTTCCTCTCTAGATGTCACCAAAGGTGTTATTTCTATATAAAATGCTGTCAGTATTACTGCCCTCTTTATAAATGGCTTCCCTGGTTTGACCAAGAAACTAGTGACCATGACTTTTGGTCTTTGGTGTAAGGAGAATACTGATAGCCTGTGTAGCTGGCGTCCCCTCACGGCTTCGCTTCTTGCTTTTAGCAGCTCTTTAATCTGCGCACCTACAATACTGCCAGCTATGCAGGTTAGAATACTGACAGCTAAGCTGTTTTGATTGATTGCAACTCACTTGGACCAGAAGCCGTTTGTTCAAAGAAGGATTGAATCTAAACCGCCATTAGCGTTAACTGGGATTTGGTATTTTAGCTCATCAATGCAAATAATTAATTATTGGACGTTCTGAACACTTAAAATTACCTTTAAGTTCTGGATTTGTGTTACAATTTCTTGATTTGCAGACAAATGGATGGTTATCATACCGTAATTCATTTTCTTTTTGACAGTCACTAGTTTTAGAAGCCAGACCAGGAATGTATCCACAGTGCATACCTTAGAGTAATTAGATTTTTAATGTTCGCGGGTTGAAATTGTATTCAGTTTTAGCATGTCAAATGGTAAATTATGTGAATTATAAGACTTCTGTACATTTGAATCTAGTGAAAAACAATAGACCTTTTTAGCTTGTAGATTTTGTTTTCCCATTGTAGACAACGTGATGGTACCCTAGAGAACTGTTTCTTTGAAAGTTCGCCTTATTCATGTGCATATTTACGCATAATTTATGAAAAGACAAAAGACAAATTCCCTTGGGAAGATCACATGGTCTACATTGGGAAAACAAAATCTACAAGCTAAAAAGGTCTATTTAGAAATGTAAATTAACATTGTACTTTATTGTGCATAATTTAAGTGGTCAATTGAAAACAATTTGGAAATTTAATATGCTTACGGGTTCTTTAAATTTGTCTCCACTTCATAACAGATAAAACACGCAAAGTAAATAGGCAAATAACTTAATTAAAGGGAGGGCCTGGCGAGAACCAAACCGAACTACGATTGAAATGGATATTTTTCGTGAAAATTAGAAGTGAGGGTACCCTGGTTTTTCTGGGATATTTATTTTTTCTTTCAACGGGCCTGTGGAACCAGGGTAACTGCCGGGTATCTGGTGATTTGAAAACACTTCCCGGCTGCCGGGTACGTATACACCCCTAACAGTTTTTACATTTTTCGTGGATAAAAATGAACATGTGTTCCTTTGTTTATGGAAGCTAACATTTTACCGGGAAATTTTCTTTATTATGAATCAGTTGTTAAAATATACAATACACGTGTAGGTGGTTTTCATGTTACGTCATCGCCGCCATGCTGGTGGACATAAACAATAGTTTAAGTAATAGTAAATTGCATGACACGAAGTTCAATTACCACTTTATTACACCCATTTTGAAATCACACAGTTTTTTGTCAATATCAATATTTGTTTATCCATGAAATTTGATAGGTTAGTATTATTTCACTTTCATTTTGATGAGTTTCAGAAAGGATGGGATTTAGAGTAAAAAATGGTGCAATTTGGGAATAAATTGCACTGTTGAGAGCCAATCAGATTGCAGCGATCACCAGTGATTTCAAAATGGGTGTAATAAAGAGCTAAACTCCACTCCTTTCTAAATGATATTTTCAAACAACATGATGATTACTGTCGACATCTCCCAAATTACAGCAGCCCTGAAGAAACACAGATGTTAAGTTGATGTAACTATCTTACTCCTTTAAATAGCTGATCATTGCTTAACATCCTAGAAATTTTTAATTATGAATGAAATGTTCTGTGTGGAAATTGTAACGCTACTTTTAATATATATACATTTTATAAATGACTGATATACTTATAGATCTTAAAAAGGCATTTGACACAGTTGATCATGCAATATTACTAAGCAAGCTAACCACTATCGAATCAGGGGTATTATTGAATTGGTTTTTCTCTTATCTAAAAGGTCGCTCTCAAGTAACGCAAATTGGCGAGCATTCCTCACCCAAGGATCTAAATCTCTGTGGAGTCCCTCAGGTATCTGTTCTGGACCCTCTTTTATTTCTGATCTACATTAATGATATCCATAAATCCTCCAAAAAATTACAATTCTTTTTTTTTTTGCCGATGATACCACTCTTCTATTTGCTCATAAAAATCTACAATTGCTAGAAAAATTTATGAACACTGAAGTGATCGAAGTTTCTGAGTGACTTACTGTCAATATGTTAACGCTAAATATCAACAAATCAAGTTATGTGAATGATATATGTGAATGATCGCATAAATTGCGTTCACAACTGCGAGGATCATTCTTCATTTGAAATCAAGTTATGTTATATATCAACCTAACCAAAAAAAGATTAATAACGAGATTGGTATCAACTGAATATACGATTCTAACGCTAATAGGTGCTGTTCTCTTGATCGTAAAGACTTTGTCATATTCCTGGGAATTCTCATCGTTAGTAACTTAAGTTGGAAACATCATATCAACTTTTTCCCCTCAAAATTGCTAAAACTATTGGAATTTTGTTCCCCGCATAACTCTCCTGATGATTCATCGTTCGCTTATTCAACCATATTTATCCCGTGGGATAAAGGTCGGCACACACGAGGGGACTAGTCCCTGCAACTAGTCCCCTGAAGAGTTTACACGAAGGGACTGGTCGCAGGGACTAGTCCCACGAACAGTTCACACGCAGGGACCAGCATAATTTGAGGGACAAGTCCCTGCGACTTGTCCCACGAATTCAAACATGGGTTGAATTCTGGGACAAGTCGCAGGGACCAAATTGTGGTCCCTGCGACTAGATTTTTTAATGAAAATGGGTAGTTCGCACGAAGGGACTTGGTCCCCGGGACTAGTCGCAGGGACTAGTCCCTCCGTGTGTGCCGACCTTAAGCGGTTGATGCAGTCAATAAACTTCTTATCCTTCAAAAACGCGCTCTTCGATTAGTTTACTTTGCTCCTAGTTATGCTAATGCTGTTCCTTTTTTCATGAAAGCCAAAATTTTACCTGTAGTATGATCTGTTTTGATACCGTAGCGAATTTGATGCATGGTATTTGGAAGGGAATTGCTCCTTCGCTAGCCTATTCAAAATAAAGTATTTGTTGTTTTCACTGTTATGTTTTCGGTTTTGGGAGCCATCGTGGTCAAAACGCTGCCGCATAGGACGCTTTGTGACTGCTGTCTAACTATATAACAAACTAGAAAGCCCAGGAGCCTGCGAAAAAAAAAAAAAAAAAAAAAAAAAAACACGAAAAACACAGCGAGGTCCGTATGGGCCCAGGCAAAGTAAGACAAATTCGCCCCCGCTAGATATGATTACTACCGTTTGCAAGCCCGCGTGAAGCGTGACGAAATAACTGTTTTGAAAAGTTATAACAGGGGTCAAAACGTATTAGTTATACAGGTGAAACTTGTGCCCGAGCCAGACAAAACTTTTAGTTTCCCGTGTGAAACTTAAAGTTTTAAACATCAAACTCGCTAAATCAATGAAAAACCGCGAGAAATCCGCTGAATGTGTTAAAAAATATTTAATCTTATCTAAATTAGGGAACTCAGATAATCGACTGGAAATTTTAATTTTACCGTTGAACACGATCGCGTGCTTCGCAAAGTTTCCAGACATTAACTAAAAGTTTTGAACCGCAAACGTCTGCGATACAACTTTTCAAAACCAAGCTATTTCGTCACGGTGAGGGTAAAAGATGGAATGAGTTTGCGGAATGGTATGTGGCATGACTTGCGGAATCGCATAATTATGTGGAATGTAACATATGCAAAATGGCGCGAAAAAATTAATTCAGCTCAAAGAGTTAATTATTCTACTGCCCAACAGAGAGAATAATCGGAAGCTAGCTGTCGATCTTGATCACAAGTACTCTTCACCGGGCTTGCTTTCTCATGAACTCTTGAGGTGATTAAATTTTACCTTAAGTTTTGTTTTCATAGGATTAGTCTGTTCGGGAATGATAGTCAATGATATTTGCAGTGTATTTGTGCGAATCGTTCGCGGCTGTGAGACAAGCGAGCTTTTGCCATCTTGTCAATTTCACAGTGAAGGTCATACTCTTAGACAGTTTTGAAATGGATTAAATAAAATTTTATTTTTCCGGGGTCGATTGCAAGAGATTTAGGAACGGAGCCTCGTAGAGGCTTATTCAAGTTACGGTTTTCAGAGTTTTACAAGAGTCTCACATCGGTCGCGTGTTGTTATGATATGAATATAAACTGAACTCAGCGCTTGCGTTCAAGAGTCGCCTCATCGAAGATCGAGTACCCTAGGTACCAGATGTTATAAAATTTCTCGGTCAAATCCAATTTGTTTTCAGAAAACTGTTGTTAACAAGGTCAAAAAGTAGCCCCTTCTCTAGATAATAATTTTACGGTTCATAATCTCGATCTTGCGTATTGGAGCTCGCGCAATATTAATCGCGTCTGTCAGCCTGACACAGTGAATAATCGCAAGCTAGTTGCTGATCTCGGTGATAACAAAATGTTGAAAACAAACTGGAACTGACCGAGAAATTTTTCAGTGTAGAGCACTGCTCTACACGGGATTTGTGCTTTGATAGACTTGATATAAATATTACAAAAGAACCTGCTTCAAGTGATTTTTCTTGAGATTAGTCAGTTCGCAACTGATTATAATATTTTCCTCGTTTGTCGCTCGGTCTTCGAGAGTTCAGTTATTCATATCATAACAACAAAAGCAGCTCGACCGATTTGAGACTCTTGTAAAACTCTGAAAACTATAACAAGCCTCTGCGAGACTCCGTTCCTAAATTGCTTACAATCGACTCCGGAAAAATAGAAATTAATTTAATCCATTTCAAAACTGCGAAAGAGTTTGACCTACACTATGAAATTGACAAGATGGCAAAAGCTCGCTCGATTCTTTCGTCATTCGTGCATAGCTTCACAAATATGCTGCAAATATCATTCGCGAACAGGCTAATCTTATGAAAGCAAACTCAAGGCAAATTTAATCACCTCAAAAGTTCATAAGTGTAATATTTATACGAAAGCAAGCCCGGTGGAGAGTAGTTAGTTGTGACCGAGATCGGCAACTACCGATAGCTTGCGTCTGGCTGTTGAATAATTAACTCCTTCAGTTGAATTAATTTTTTCGCGCCATTTTGCATACATTACATTCCGCATAATTATGCGATTCCGCAAGTCATGCCACATGCCATGCCGCAAACTCATTCCTCCTTTTACCCTCACCGATTTCGTCACGCTTCATGCAAGCTCGCAAACGGTAGTATTAATATTTGTCAAAAACAGGTGTAATACTATCTGCAATACAACGGCCTATTCGGGTTTTTCAGCACAATCCTTATAATCATGATTGGGAAACCATCTGAATGTTGCTAATGATTTGCTTTTTAGTTCTTCAGCCTATTTGTGAATGAATTTCATTTCAGAAAACCGTGTGGCTGGCAATGTTTTTTTTTTAGATTTACTTGTTTGAAATGTTCAACTAAACAATTTTAACATTTCCCAGCAGCTGGTATTAAGTTAAAAGAGTTGAATACGCCAAAGTAGTGACATATTTTCGGCCTTCTTTCTCACATGTGTGGTAAGGCGTGGAAACAGTCGCTCGTGATTGGCGGGTTTACCCGGGTTTACCCGGCATGTACGACAGTGTCTGGACGAATGATGAAAGCTTTCCTTTGATTTCGTCATCTATTGCCATTCGCTTTGATACAGCCACCGGTGATTCACTTTACGATGCCTCCAAAAAAGAAGAGTAAAACAGCGAGTTTGATTACAGGCTTCTTTTTTAAAGTAGAAGATTCCCAGTCTGAGGCTGAACAAAATGTAGATGAGCTTAAGAAAGGCCAAACAGGAGAAATTGAAGAAAGTGACGGTCAAACTTCGAGCGTCGCTCCAGTATGACGCGCCAAAACGGACAAAAATACTTCTTTGATATATATAAGACTTCTCCTAAATATATAATACTTGTTTCATATAGATGTAACTCGATGTAGAAATATCCAACTTGTTTCCAAATAAACACAATACTTCTTTGATATATATAAGACTTCTCCCAAATATATAATACTTGTTTCATATAGATAAAACTCGATGTAGAAATATCCAACTTGTTTCCAAATAAACAAGAGGCTACAATTAGCCTAAACTCGGGCTTGCAAAAAATAGTATTGTATCCCTAACTTAGCGCTAAACAAAAGAATAGAGGGAAGTCTGTCTTTCTTACATCGGACGCATTGTGTTTAGCTTGTGTTGGAGTCTATTTCTTTAGACCCCTATCAACATATATTCCTCTAAAATACAGCTCAACCATTGAGAACAATAATTATAACACTTGTAAAAAATATTTCTAAAAGAAAAAGAAAAAGAGAAACAGAAAAAATAAAGCCCGTGATATATACACCACTAAAAGACATCGAACCCGGGTTAGCTGCGTCACAGGCAGGAACAATGACCTTAAGGCCACAGAGGTTCATCGTTATAAAAATAGATATATCGTTATAAAAATAGATATATCGTTATAAAAATAGTGTATTGATTCCAAAAAAAAAAACTAAGCACACTTGTTTTCGCTTCGATGGATAATTGTTTGAGAAAGGAAACGCTTTTCGAACGATGTAGGGTTTTTTCGCATAAACGTTGATGGACTCTCGGTGAAATGTGAGTAGAAAATTAATTAGCAAAGTGAAACTGTTTACAAATACGTCAATCCAGGGTCATTTGAAACACAAGAAAGGAACGTTTCTGGACAGTTTCAAGTGACGCTAGTACATTTGTAAAATCTAACCGCTTATCGTTCAAAAATCAAAGTCCTGAAATTGAGATATTGTGGGAAAATAGTAAATAAACTACCTGTCAAAGTCTCAGGGGTGTGTGATATCCCGTAATTGAGTTATTCAACAAAATGTACATCTCAATGGAGCGGATACGGGGAACACGGCAGTCCATCTGGAGTTAAATTTTGGTCATGTTAAAAGCTTTCTTCTCGCTGTTGAACTTGTAAACATTCGTATAGACACTTCTCTTAACATATTAGTTGTTCAGACTTCAAAGACACAAGGTGAATCGACGTTTTCCGATACGTGACAACAGGCATCATTCTTGCTGTTGATATGAGATTTACACTTCCGAATCACTCGGCCGTGAAAGGTCAAACTCCCTTTGTCTGTAGTCTCTAATTTTTGGCGCTCCCCTCGCGTCGCGTCTCCTCGCAACTTCGCGCGCGCACGTGTCTTTCGCCCGCCCCACAATCCATCGCCAAAATTAGAAACTACTCGCAGTCTACTGAAGCAGACACGAGGAAACACGGCAGTCCATCTGGAGTTAAGTTTACTCATGTTAAAAGCTTTCTTCTCGCCGTTGAACTTGCAAACATTCGCATAAACACTTCTCTTAACATATTGTTTGTTCAGACTTCAAAAGACACAAGGTGAATCGACATTTTCCGATACGTGACAACAGCATCACTCTGTTAAAAATAGTTAGCGCTTGCGCAGAAACGCCGGAAGGGAGCTTTGTGGATGATACTCGACGACGAAAAAGAAGAACCGTCGGTAATTTCAGACTCGGGCGCCGCGCGAGACGCGGGCAGCCCGAGTAACAAAACATCTTGTAAATATATAACACTTCCTTTGAATATTTATACAACTTGAGGCACAAATACAAAACTTGTTTCAAATATTTGACTTGGTTCACACAAATAGGACTTGCGCCGCATATAAAAAACTTCTTATCGATTAGATTATTGCAAATCGATACCACAGTTTGTATCCAGGCCTCTGGAAAACGGGTTTACCTAAAATATAGAATGCGGAATCCGGAATCCGGAATTCGGAATCCGGAAAAAAGAAGTTTGGTGGAAAACTTTGACAAAGGTTGAAGTCGCTTGGGTAAAAATATGGTCAACAAATTATATGATGACTTAGCCTGAGTTTTGCAGCAATCAAGCCCATGAAGTTTATTCTAGGGCGGCATTTTGATACTTTGGTTTTGCTTTTAATAAACCGCCTGATTCCTTTGAAGCACACCGCTTTCAATCACACCACAACGATACTAATCAATGTATTGTGCATTTTGAACATTTTAAAATCAAATCATTTTAACTAAAAGCGCCTTCTCTTATTCTTTTTGTCGATGAAAAGTGTTAGGCCTGTCCACAAGTTGACGGCAACTTTTTGAACAACTTTCGATTTTCGATCAACCTTTTTTGATTTCGAGCAACTTTTTTTCCGTTTTCAATGTTTTGTTATTCATTTCAGATTGATCTTTATAAAACAAGAGCTATTTTTTGCTTTTATTTTGAACGCTACGTGGCCAAAAATCAGAGAAAATCGCTTTGCATATTTTGACTTAATTGCGCATGGGAACGCTTACGCCTGATTGGTCATTGTCTGTTTGGGAACTGTTTCGGTGTGTTCATTTCAGGTTGTTGAGTGGCAGTCGATAAAACGAGGAACATGGTCGGAACATGGGACATTCCGGAACATCTCCAAAAGACGAAGAAAAATCAATTTAAAAAAAACTTTAAATATGCAGAAAAAAGAAAATATGGGGGCTGGGTGAGGATTGTTTTAGCGCTTTCGCTTGCTTACAACATTTTCAGAAAGATTCACCCTCGTACCGTCTTCTGTCATTGCTCTTTTTTTCGAGGGGCTTTCCAAGAGTCGCTCCTTTGCTGAAAGCTAAGTCAGTATGGTGCCCAATATACCTTGAAACTTTTATATAGGAACATCGAGCACGTGAAATCCGCTGCTCTCCACTTCTGATCGGTTAAGGATATGAACTGAGGACTCCGCCAGGCCTACTTTTACAGTAGGCGATAAACGTGGTTGATCTGCTCCAAGAAAGATTTTATTCCAAATAGCAATGCTTCTCACTACGTTTTTGCAGCGAGGGTCGCACTGCATGGGCCTGTTTGTTTCTTAAGGTTAAACATGTACGAGGCTAGTGTAAAATCTCGCGGGTCAGCTCGTTAAGCTCCATTTAATGATCCTGCATACGGTCTTTCTTAATAGTTATCCCTATATCCCTCCACAGCGACTCAGCTGGAAAGAACAAACCAAGTCCCAGACTAAGACTTCAGTCCTGTCACCTACCTCCTTGTGTAAGACATTTATCGTCTTCTTCGGTTCTTTTAACCCTCTTAGTAATTATTAATTCCAGTTTCTAGATTCCGGATTCCCTGTTTTAGGTAAACCCGACTGTGGTATCGATTTGCAATAATCTAATCGATAAGAAGTTTTATATATGCGGCGCAAGTCCTATTTGTGTGAACCAAGTCAAATATTTGAAACAAGCTTTGTATTTGTGCCTCAAGTTGTATAAATATTCAAAGGAAGTTTTATATATTTACAAAATGTTGTGTTTATTTGGAAACAAGTTGGATATTTCTACATCGAGTTTTATCTATATGAAACAAGTATTATATATTTGGGAGAAGTCTTATATATATCAAAGAAGTATTGTGTTTATTCTGAAACAAGTTGGATATTTCTACATCGAGTTATATCTATATGAAACAAGTATTATATATTTAGGAGAAGTCTTATATATATCAAAGAAGTATTTTTGTCCGTTTTGGCGGGTCATACTCCAGAGCCCCAAGTTGATTTCTATCAGTAAGCAAACACGCTCTAGTTATCAAGTTGAGAATAGTAGCCAAACCAGTGTCAACAAAAGCTCGAGCTTAGCTCAAGAAATGCAAGAAACCCCCCATACAATTTCTGCCAGCCGGCAAGCATCCTCGGCTTCCCAAGTTTGCAGTGCTAGTGGGCGTGCTGCCACAGATATTCCACAACTGACATCAGTGCAAGGCGGTAGCGAAGACATTGGCCGCTACATCGACGGTACAAAGACACCAGAGCAGTTGAACAGATTAATCAACGCAATGGATAGGGGGACAAAATATCAGCTCCTTACTAGGCATTTCGTTCCTTCCTTTGATTACAAGTTCCCTGAAACCTATGATAATGGCTGCCACCGCTCCTTCCGCATGGAATACACACGAAATCGCCCTTGGCTCAAATACAGCCCTCGTCTAGATGGTGCTTTTTGCGTGCCATGTGCACTTTTCGCTGCTGACCGTTCAAATAAGGGGGCCCTTGTCACAATTCCTTTCAATAAGTGGGCTCGATACACTAACCAGGCCCGTAGCTGGGGTATTTCAAGGGGGATTCGTATCCATTTGGCTGACGAAAAACGTTTAGCTTAGGGTGGGGGTGGGGAAGAAAAAGCGCTTTTAAAATGTCAGTTTGGATCACTCTAGTGTTGTAAGTCCCTTAATTCCCTACTATACAAAAAGCTAGTGCATTATTGGTATAACACTAACAGTCCATATCACAACAAGGGGCCACAGTAACATTAAGCGTCACAGCAAATTTGATAGCTCTACCATTCGTGGATGCATGGTAGAAAATAGCTCCACCACTTCTTCAAGGTCTATTTGCATGTCGTAATGGAAATGCATAAGTGCAAGTGACGCTAATCTGTTCTCGCTCATCGTGCATCGCATATAGGTGTTAAACCTTTGCATCGCGCTGAAGGACCTTTCGCACTCGCAGCTAGTTACGGACAAAGTGGATAGTATTTTGAGCAGAGTGAATATGTTGGGAAATTCATCCTCGTCGCACTGCTTCAGGGCTGTGGCACACGAGCCCGGGAGCTCTTCCTCCTCTGCATACTTGATTCTCCACGCCGAAATTCTGCCGGGAAGAGCTGTGGAGATGGAAGATCGTCCCTGCACATATCGACGCCCTCTTGTAACTCTTGCGACTTCGTTTGATTCTCGTTCATTACAGAACCAAAGCAAGGGAACCAAAGCAAGCAGCCTTGATGCTTGGACGGTGACGGCATCGAAGCGCTCTCCTAGCTGCAAAATGATGTGGTCAGGAAATGGAGCAGCCACGTTGATCCGATAATACTCCTTTGCTGTTGGAGCTGGAGCGTTGGCGCGATGACGTTGCCTGCCAGCAACTCTGGGAGCTGTTGGCGCCACTCCCACCTTAGCTGCCATTGCCATTGCCTTCTCATACGCATCATCATACATCTCGTCCATATCGGCGCACATGTTCTGGTACGACTTGAGCACACTCGAAACCATCGTGAAAGCCTTGAAAATGTCATTGCTCTTCCGTTGCAACTTCGTTGTTAGAGCACTCATGTGCTACAGGTAGAGGTATCCAATGGCAAAAGTCACGACAAATTCAAAGTTCGTAATGGCTTGGAGTAGTCCAGAGGCATCCCTCTTAGTGGCTGTGTTCCAGCATCTATAGAACTGGGCTGGACAGTCGTCGTGGTGTAGATTATGAGCCATGACTTCTAAAACATACACGACATACTCGAAGGATTCATAAAAATGCTCGTACGCTTCAGACCTCTCTGCCCATCTGGTCGTACAAAGAGTTATAAGAGGCTTTCTCCTTGCATTTTCAGGATATTGATCCTTGATTACTGCTGATAGGAAGCCATTTCGCTTAGGGCTGTAATTGAAAAAAATACACACTTCCTTCACCTTGCTTATCATATTTTGGATTTCTGGAAGACCGCAACAAGAACTTATCACAAGGTTAAGACTGTGCCCCGCACAATGGATGTACACTGCCTTTGGCGCACGTCGGCGTATTTCTGCTTGCACACCAACCCCCTCGCTGCTCATGGCAGCCGCGCCATCATATCCCTGGCCACGGCAATCTGTTATGGGAATGTTAAGGTCTCTCAAGCAATCCAGGATAGAATTTGAAGTTGCAGCTCCTGTTGTCCGCTCCAGGCTCTTGAAATCTATGAACTCTTCTCGTATATCCCTGTTACTATCGACCAAACGTATGACGATGGCGAGTTTTTCTTCATTATCAGGAGATGTAGACTCGTCGGCTAAGATGGAGAAAAAGCGAGCATCTAAGATCTCTTGTGCGATTCTTGCTTGGATGAATTTTTTTCCTATCACCTCAATAATCTCGTTTTGGGACTGGGAGGAAATGTATGTTACCGTGTTGGCGTTGCGCAAATGCTGTGCAAGCATATCGTTGTCTTCTGACATCACCTTCAGCAACGCGCGGAAATTTCCTAGATTTCCAGGCTGGTCAAGCCTTTCCTTGTCACCTCGAAGAGCAATGCACTGGCGCCGACAATATAGCACCGCCTTAGCTATGAGTTGCAGTAGTTTTCGATTTTCTTTGATTCGTTTCTCCCTCTCTGCACTAATATGACACTGGATGGTTGCCGTTGGATTTTCCATTGTTTCGCAAAAGGCCTTAGCAGTTAACATTGCATCTCTGTGGTACTGTTTTTCAGCGTGTGCGACAATGACGTTACTAGGTATGCTACTGAAGGTAATTATCAGAAAGAAGCAAAGTTGGAGATTTTCAAACGCTCATTTTCAAGAACTGGAGCAAAAGCATGGAACCTTATTCTTTCTGACTGGAGAGATGCTTCTAAATCCGTTTTAAGAAAAAAAATTCGCGGGTTTCTATTCGATACTCTTCTGGATAAGGATGATTATGTTGACGTCGACACTTTAGTTCAATGACAACACCCAGGCTCTTCAATATAGATGTAACGTGTTTAATAAATTTAGATACTTTAACAAATAATTACGCCGTGTAGGGTATCAAAGTTGCTACCACTAGTTTACATTTTGTCCACTTCACCTCCCGCCTCGATTAGCTTAAGCTAACTGCGGGTTGTGTGAAATATTTCCTTTTTCCTGTTTAGTTTACCTTAATTTATTACTTGTAAACTATTTCATGTGCAGTCAAGTTGCTGTTGTTGTTGCCTGCATAGGGTCAAGAAAAAATTGCTGTGGTCAGCCGTTTTGGCATCTTTTCCAGCAATACCAGTGCAAAAGTGTTTGTTACGCAGGAAGAAACGGGACAAAAATCAATCAGGCATGACAATGCATTTCTCTAGCAAAGTAATAGCATAGAAATGGACTCTGTGAACTGAAAGCAACATTTCAGCTCCAAAATAGTGGAAGAATTAAATGAAAATCTTAGCTTGCAAATGAGCTGTCTGAACAAATCTTTTTCAACTGAATCATGGACTCTTGTCCTTCGGTCATCGAAATTTTATAAGAAAAACAACACATAAAGCGGTTATAAACATGGTTGTTGCCACATACGAAATGTCAAGTCAGATTTCATAAAATGCATTGCTTCACCATGTTTATAACCACTTTATGTGTTGTTTTTCAACGGAATCTTTATTCAGAGAGTAAACCATACAAAACAGCTCTTCTGCTTCCAAATTAAAGAGGAAGTTTGGAAAAAAAGGCAAACGAGAGCTCTATCAGCTCCCTTTTTATCAGCAACCTCAACCAAGCAGCCAAACCGCAAGATTCTGTCCCTGTTGCATCCTTTAAAATTCCACATATCTTTGAGTTGGAAAAAACTCCCCCCCCCCCCCCCCCCCCGATAATTTACTTTTCGTTTTTTGATCCGCGGTGAATTCCTTGAAGGTTTCATCTGAAAGTATCTTGTACTCAAGAATGTTTGTTTGTTTTTTCAAACGTTTACTATCGAATACCGTAAAATGCCGCTTATAAGCGGATATATGCCCTCCTCTAGCTTTTCTTGGTTTGAGAGATATTAAGCACTTTCTAGAAACACTGCAATACTTCAAACAGAAAATTTTAAAAAGTATCGCGGGACAATAAGAATACATTAAAATGCCGGATATAAGCCCTCCCCCCCCCCCCAACTTATAAGCCCCACCAGTTATAGGCCCATTTACCTGTAAAAAATAAATCCGATTATAAGCGCCCACCCCCACTCCCCCCCCCCCCCCCGACCCGAATATAAGCCTTCCTCTAGCTTTTCTTGTTTTTACAGATATTAAGCTCTTTCTATAAACTCTGCACTACTTCAAACAGAAAATTGTAAAAATTATTACAGAACAATAAGTTTATCATTTCTGGAATGGAAACAAGGGTGTTGTTGGGTGTTTGTTGGCACGGGCTCCAGTGATAACATATTTTTCTATTCTTTCCCGCCCCCTCCCCCCTCCCCTGAAATAAAAAATTGCGCTTATTAGAATTTCCGCGCGCTCGGGATTCTAATTTACTTTTGTTTTACGTCACAAAGGAATTTTTCATTTACTCACAGTTTGCTGTTGACAGTGTGCGTGATTGTGGATAACTGTGAAACGCTAATTATGGAATCCGACAAGAAAGGTAAATTAACTTACTTCTGTGGCAGACAGTGTACAAGGACATGTTTCCGTCAGTTAGCTACTGTTTAAGTTTTATCGCACACCATCATTTGAACACAACGGAAACAATTCATCTATAACTTGAAAGAAAGCTCGCCATCCGCGCACATGATTGAGAAAAATTAATTTGAATTAAGTTCCTCCTGCTATAACACAAATAGTGATTAATGCTGTAGTAACAAAGTGTACAGAAGAACAACAGTACAATATTTCCTTTCCCGGCACCAGCTTCAAAGCCAACAAACACGATATGAACATTCAGTTAACTGACGCGAGCTTCATCTGTTTCAACACAACTTGGCTAATAACGATGAATTTTTACTGCACTTTAAGAATAATAATTTCTGGAAAACAAGAAAAAAATAAAACATGAGCTAAAACCGCTGTGAAGCATTTCCTTTTCCATAGCTTAGCAACAAGCGCCATAGCAACAGTCAGTTTTATGCCAAAAAATGGACGGCTATGTCAACGTAACGAGGCTTTATAAAGCATACTTATACACTCGTCGGGCGCAAACTTCATCTCTTTTAAGTTGACTTTCCTGGTAGTCAGTTGATATTGTAGTCATTTTAAGGGACATTATAACTATGCTATCATTCCGTTGAAACAGCAGAAATGGAAGAATTGTCTGCTTAATTTATTATTTCGTTTCCTTTAGGTCGGAAGTCGAGAAATGGAGATCGCAGAGATCTTGTTCATAAATTACACGAACTGGAGCGAGCAAACAAGGTAACACTTCTTTTATTTAAATTTTGTCTTTCATTCGAATGTTAAAGGATTTTTCACTGAAAAAATATATTTTTCTTCAAATATGAACACTATAGTGTTCCGATTGACCTTTCAGGAGAACTCAGGAGGCGCGCGATGTTTCCCCGTTTTGTGGTAATAATTTGCCAAAATACAATATTGAAACAACTGTAATCATGAACTGCTTAAATCTAGTAAGGTACAGTTAAAACCATTACGTTTTAGTGCATCAGTACGAAAGAGGTCGCCTTAGTATCTTGTATGCGTGTGAAGTCGCAAAAACAAACAAAACAAAATCTATCAAGGCCAGCGCGTTTAGACGGTAAATTAACAATTAAAAATAACAGCAGAAAATACTTTTCATTGCTTTCCGTACAGGCGCTCAAAAGCTCTCTAAGGGCTAAACATCGAACTTTGCAAAACATCCAAGACTATGGCGAGTAAGTATAAAAACTAAAACAGTATTTCGTTTGCCATCATTAACTGACCAAACTAATCTTTTTTTCCCAGGTTTGAAATGTTCCCTGGAACGTACAAACATCTTCAAACTCCTCTTATAAAGATAATTTGATTCCTTTTTGCAAGCTGGCAGTCACAGAGAAAATGTAATCAGTGGCTGACTATGCATGGATTTTTCCTTTTCTCTTTTCTGTTCTCTTTTCTTTTTTCTTTTCATATTTTCCAGAGAGAGATTAATAGGAAAAAAAATTATCAATATGACTTAACGATCAACCCGAGTGAGTCTATAAATGGTCCCTTGTGTTCTCGTATTTTCCATCTTGAATGTTTCTCTTTTTATCTACCTGAACAGTGAAAAAAGAAAAGACCTCAACAAGTTAGAAAGGGCACAGAGTACTGAAATGGAGAAACACCAGGTACAAAAAAGATAGTTTATTTACCGGGTATGTTTTCTGGTGATCAATCATAAAATTTCCTCGGTACCTCTATCTTAACTTGCAACAAAGTAAACACGAATTCAACTCTCATGTGACAATTAAAAAGGTTAACAAATTAGCGATATATTTAGCAGTTCCTTTGCCACGAAAACTAAAAAAGGAAGAAGGAAAAAAGCAACAGGTCATTTGCTAATCAATCTACAAATGTGTTTGATTGGCAAGTACTAAAGGAATCAGGGTCAAATTTCTAAGACTTAGCGGCTGTTTTTCAGGGAGACTGATAAATTAATGAAGATATTAAAACAAGTGGTTTGCTCTTCTTTCTTTGTTAACAGAAAGAGAAGAAGAAACTCGTGGATGAAAACCAACGACTGCATAGGTAAAACATTCCAGCAAATGAAATATTTAAAAACAGGCACCGCGCAGGGGAAGGGGCTGGGCGGGCTTTAGCCCCCCCCCCCCCCCCCTTCCCCAACACACACACACACACACACACACACACACACACACACACACACACACACACTTTTCAACAGTAAAAAGCAAGTAATACTAAAAAAATCGAAGTTAGTTTTCTATTTAACGTTTTACCGAAAACTGATTATTCTTGAATTAAAACACTTCTTTTTTATTGCTGAAAGTATATAACTTTCACCACACCATGTTAGTTTTAAATGCATTTCCAGCCATTTCAGAGGACTTTAATTTAAAAATCTTCACATTTCATATTTTTATTTGCCAAACCGAAAACATCATTATTATAAAGAAAACAAAAAAGATAGAATGGATAGAAGTTACAATGAAGAACATGACGACGGATACAATCTTCCGGGGGAGCATCCCCACAGACCCCCATAGTTGACTCATGCTAATGCGTTCGCAGCGAACCACCCAGGAGTCGTATCACAACTAAGTGAAGCACGATCGTACGGGTGAGTGTACTCAGAAGGACTGTTTGTTTCGGCAATCTGAGCGGAAGTCATCATCAGAGTCGAGGGATTTGTGAAACGTCAGTAGATGGTACAAATGCTCTGGTCATTGACCTGATTGGTCAACGAAGTCTCGATGTTGTTAGTCGTCTGTCAGTTCTTCTCAAGACTACATTCACGAAGTATCAATGCTTCAAAAGCTGTAAGCAAGTAAACTCAATTTATGAGACTCGACTCATCCCTCGACGATCATGATGACTTTCGAATCCCGTACAAGCCTGAATTTTTTTCAGGCTTTGTTTTCACTACTGCTTTAATAGTGTTCATAACTGCCATGATCAGTCACATACTTAAACTCAATTTATTAAGACTCATTGTGTTTGTTTCAGCGAGCTGAAGGAGAAGAAAAGTCTAAGGGAGGAGGTGAGAGTAATTAACGATTTTAGCTGTTGCTACGTTTTCCAGTTGGCACTGAATACATGCCTATACATAAATATATGATTTCCATGAGTTTCAATTACACACTTTACATTACAAACAAACAGTAAAGAAAAAATAGACACTTTGAATATTGTTTATTTTCCTTCGCTGCAGAACACCGTCCAACCAAGCCCTGAAGATGTAAGGTAATGCATTTCAATAAAGCTTGTTGACAAAAATGGCTCTTCTATCGTCTTAACAGTGATTTATTTTATTTGCAGAAATATTGAGGAGTTACAAAAATCCATCACAGAAATAGAGGAAGAAGTAAGTACAGTTTAATTTTTTTGGCGAGATTAAACTTGGCCACAAGACTACTAAAGAGTCTTCGAAGTGATTTTATGGACAGTTATTAGTTACAGTTAAAGACAGGCCAACACCATCAGTTGTGAGTGTGAATAATATATGAAATGAATCATATATGAACTGCGGAAATGAAATTAAATGAAGAATGATCCTCGCAGTTGTGAACGCAATTTATGCAATTGCGAAAGGAAGCCTGAAAAAAAATTCAGGACTTCAACGGGATTTGAACCCGTGACCTCGCGATTACCGGTGCGATGCTCTAACCAACTGAGCTATGAAGCTACTGACGTTGGGAGCAGGTCAAATGTGGGTTCATATGTTCCCGTGAAAGAAATGAGTGTGAATGATATATGAAATGAAATCAAATGAAGAATGATCCTCGCAGTTGTGAACGCAATTTATGCAATTGCGAAAGGAAGACTGAAAAAAAATTCAGGACTTCAACGGGGTTTGAACCCGTGACCTCGCGATTACCGGTGCGATGCTCTAACCAACTGAGCTATGAAGCCACTGACGTTGGGAGCAGGCCAATTGTGGGTTCATATGTTCCCGTGAAAGAAAGAAATGAGTGTGAATGATATATGAAATGAAATCAAATGAAGAATGATCCTCGCAGTTGTGAACGCAATTTATGCAATTGCGAAAGGAAGCCTGAAAAAAAATTCAGGACTTCAACGGGGTTTGAACCCGTGACCTCGCGATTACCGGTGCGATGCTCTAACCAACTGAGCTATGAAGCCACTGACGTTGGGAGCAGGCCAATTGTGGGTTCATATGTTCCCGTGAAAGAAAGAAATGAGTGTGAATGATATATGAAATGAAATCAAATGAAGAATGATCCTCGCAGTTGTGAACGCAATTTATGCAATTGCGAAAGGAAGCCTGAAAAAAAATTCAGGACTTCAACGGGGTTTGAACCCGTGACCTCGCGATTACCGGTGCGATGCTCTAACCAACTGAGCTATGAAGCCACTGACGTTGGGAGCAGGCCAATTGTGGGTTCATATGTTCCCGTGAAAGAAAGAAATGAGTGTGAATGATATATGAAATGAAATCAAATGAAGAATGATTCTCGCAGTTGTGAACGCAATTTATGCAATTGCGAAAGGAAGCCTGAAAAAAATCTTCACTTGATCATTCTTCATGTGATTTAATTTCCCCAGTTCATACATGATTCATTTCATATATCATTCACACTCATTTCTTTCTTTCACGGGAACATATGAACCCACAATTGACCTGCTCCCAACGTCAGTAGCTTCATAGCTCAGTTGGTTAGAGCATCGCACCGGTAATCGCGAGGTCACGGGTTCAAACCCCGTTGAAGTCCTGAATTTTTTTCAGGCTTCCTTTCGCAATTGCATAAATTGCGTTCACAGCTGCGAGGATCATTCTTCATTTGACCATCAGTTGTTTTAATTATTAAAAATACTATTAAGAATGTGAATAAGAGTAATCAGAGCGATACTGATAATATTCCAACAACCAAACACAGGTTTTATTTCTTTAACGAACTGTTTTCTTTGTTACCCAAACAGAAAAACGTCATATCTGCTGAACAAAAGAAGGTTGAATTAAGCGTTAAGGTTTGTTCTCTGAACTACGTAAATCTGATAATTTGCCTTCTAGCGAGAAACCAGCAAACCGGTGGTTTTGTACTGCTCTTTATTAATAATTCAACAAAACTCGCTTTCCAACAAAAATTCTACAGTGAATTGTATCGCATGTGATTGTGTTCAGTGTAAAGATATTTCTTTGGCAGTCAATCGACTTAGGCGGTCAGTCAGTTAGTGAGTCAGTCAGCAATCTTGTACAGTGAAACATATTTCATACATGTGATAGTGCGCAGCGGAAAGATGTTGTTTGATCAATCAGTCAACTCAGTTAGCCAGTAAGTTAGTTAGTCAGTGAATCAGTCAGTGTAAGTAAAGGCCCTAGCAAACGGCTTCAACATTTGCTTCAACATCCGTTCGATTTTGTTGAACGCTGTTGAAAGATTGTTGAATGATGTTGAACGGTGGGGTGGCAAACGGTTTCAACATTTCATTCAACAAAACTTCGCGAGTGGCCTGGTAATTGAAATGACACAATAGATCGCGAGTATGTTTACAACAAAGTTCGCTCGTTATTAGTAGTTTTTGTACCTTTCGAAGTTTTGAATGATGAGGATAAAAAACCAGGAAGGGGAAAGACAAGGCTATGGATCAGAAGAAGGGATGAAAGGGGCTATTTCAACAACATCGTGAAGGAATTGGCGATCGTAGACACAGCGGAATACAAAGAAATGATGCGAATGAGTCATGCCGATTTTCAACGAATACTGAGCTACATCGAACAGGATATCACTCGAAAACAAGTCCTTGGTGGGAATAAAGTTATTTCCCCGATCTAAATACTTTCGCCCGGACGTACTACAGCCACACACAAAATTGTTTTGCTTTGCTACCGTCTTTGCATCCATGGTGACCATGGTTACGTCTTCTTAATTGCGCATGCGCTTGCTCAACAATGTTGAAAGAGCCGGGCAAACGACTTCAACTCCGCTTCAACATTCCGAACATTCCAGAGAACAAAAGAAATGTTGAATGGATGTTGAAGCAAAGTTTAAATGCTTTTAAACTCTTTCAACATCGATTCAACTTCGTTTCAACACGTTTCAACACGGCGGAAAGGGGGTGGCAAACGCTTTCAACATTGCCATTCAACAAAATCGAAAGGATGTTGAAGCAAATGTTGAAGCCGTTTGCTAGGGCCTTAAGTGGTCAAGCCATCAGGCAGTCAGTCAGGCATTGTTTGTTTTGTTATTTCCTACAGATGACGCAAAGTATTGTTGAAGAATACGAGAGGTAAGACACCCGGCAATGTCTCGCACCTTTATTGTCTTATTCTCCAACGAACTAAGCAAGAGTGCAACCTGCTTTGAACTTTCATGTTAAGACAAGATCAATTAATCATTTAATTTCTTGTTAAAACATGAATTTGATTTTTTTTTACAAATTGCAGCGAACTTACGCTTCTGAAGGAAGATGTGAGCACATCCAAATTGCAGGAGGTAATATAATTCCACTTTTATAAAATTATCCACCATAAAAGTAGAAGTTAAAGACAATCCAGACTAAAACAAGACTGACGCAGGTCCGCACAAAATTGGCAACCGCCAAGACATGTACACACGCATAAGAATACATGACACGCGGTGGACGTACATCAGGAAAAACGCAAACGGTGACGTTAAGCTAGACTTAGGCGTAGAAAAAAACGCAAACCGCTTAAGACCATCACAATAACCATTTCATATCTTAATATTTCAGCTCGCCAAAATTAATGAGCAGCGAAAAGGGTGAGTATGTTGTTCAACAATTTTCTCAAAATCTATGTTTTGTCAAACTAAGTTATCATACTTCACTGATTAATTTTTTTATAACTTTTAAACGACTTTAACATAGAGGTTACTGAACGGTGATTGGCCGTAACAGAGAGCAAAACTAGTTACTCTTTCTTGATTTGCTGGACACTCCCTTTCTAAAGTTAGTTATCTCGTTTTCGATTTTTCGAAGTTTTACCTAATCAAGTTGATGTATAAAGAAAAACTGAAGTGCTTGGAAATCGAGTGCTACCTTGAGACGAAACACCACAAGGTTAATTTCAGTGTCTTACAACAAACAACAAATGATTATTTTCTTTTTATGGGTTTGATGGACTAGGAGCATAGTGGGTATTTTTGTTTGGCAAACTGATGATTTAGAGCGACTAAACCGTTTGAGAACCTTCAGTAATGAAACGACAGAACAGCATACTTTGAATGGAGGAGAGGCGGACGGTCAAACTCAGGCTCAGCCTACATCTACATTTACGTCTACATCTACATCTACATTTGGTAACTTGCAAAATCTCTAGGACGTGAAGCAAGTATTAAAACAACAATAAGAATAATTGATACTTCTTTGGACAGTACTAATTGTTTGATACTTTTTGACCCGGCAATATGTAATTGCAATTTGTACTTTTAATTTTTCTTAAGTAGATGGACTCTGTCCTCGTTTTGAACACCAAAAAATAATTCAGTTCTTTCTTTGTTTGTTGTATTACGAGCGAGTGTTTTTTAATTATGGGGACTGGTTGTTTTTTTTTCGGAGGATTTGAAAAAATTGGTGAAAACTTTGAGAACCAAGGGTCATAAAAAGTGATCTTTAATTCTACTCGGCCTCATGCGAGTACGTGTATTCATGGTAGAATTGTATTTCCTTGTTTACAGCGAATTGGATGCTTTACAGAAAGAAGTAAAAGAGTTGTCTGAGATGGTAAATGAAAACATTCTTTGCAAGCTTGTAAACTGAATTATACCTGACTCTTTGAAAGAAGAGCCTTATGCTAGGATTGGGTGTATTTCATTGTTTAATAGGTATACCGCCTTGTAATGAAAGAAAGTACATTAACATTGCTTTCGTGACCAGATCGAAATCAAATAGAAACACGTTGATAACAGTTTAACTCTGTTTTGTTCTTTAGAAGAAAAGGAAGCAAGTTATGATCGAGGAAACCAAGAAAGAAATTCAGGTTTGTTATAAATCTTGTAGGATCCATCTACATTGTACATAGTTTTTACATTTTTCTGATGGTTCATCTGTTATAGGTATTTTTCTTTTAGTTGTTAATTGTTTAGTTGCCCAGGGAACACATTTATAACAGCTTCAGCTGACGGGTTTACCCTGGTTATTATTATTATTATTATTATTATTATTATTATTATTATTATTATTATTATATTGTTATTATTATAGGATTAATTTAAAATTCACCAAAGAATATTTTAGGTAGGATTTCATACGCTGTCATAACAAAATAATCTTCAACCTTTAATTTCTAGAATATCCGCCTGGACGCTTTTATGGAACGTTTTCAAAGAATGATGCAGGTAAGGTATCGCAGATTTTAAGAATAGTTGAGGTAAACTTTGGCGTCAGAGCGAGGTTTTTACTGAGTTCAGCGTCGAAAGATATTTCAGTTGCTATTGCTTTGGTTTTGCTGTTTTATCTCACTTCGGTCCTTGCTACATTCGTAGCGACATATACTCATTAATCGCGAAGGAAAAGAAGTCCATTCGTTTTTTTTATGTGAAATAAGTCAAGGTGATCGTATGATTTTCGCTCCTTGTAGAAATTTGAGAAAGAGAAAACAGAGATAGAAAGGTAAGAACTAAGAAACCATGATGGAATTTATTGAGTGAATTTTATTTCCTTGCAATACCTTTTCAGTTAAGTTTCAATTAGTTTTTAGCTCGTCTTTTTTTACTCGCTATCACTAAAAACCAAAGAAGAATGGCTCCACTGCAGTCGATGATTTAATTAAGCCAACACTCAACTTTAAAGTGAAGTGCTCTTAAAGCGGCTTATCATTTGTGATAACCAATTTAACATCAGTGCTAGAAACTAAAGCTATCGGAAAACTTTATTATTGAAAGCAAATGCTGTAATTTTGCACTTGGGTACTCATTTTAGTTCAGCTACGTTTTACGCAACTTTATGTCATTGAATTCTCAGCCAAAACGCTGCAGTTGTCCGGGAATTAGCCATCTGGCGGTTAGAGGTAAACATTCTTTCATAAATATCTGATTCAAATGCTTTTGCATAAGATAATTTTATTTCCATTTCTAAGCTGAACATCATCGACGCTCTGATATCACCTTTGGTGAACGCTTTTTATCTAAATAAATTGATGGAAATTGTGCAAACCATGGTAAGTAGTTGCCAGTACCGATGACATAAGCAGATGTTAGATTTCTTTATCTATGTAATAGGAACAAGGAGACTCTTAGGACACACCGATTGATTGTTGCTTTCTGTTTATTCCAGGCGAAAATAAGGCTAAACGAGAAAGAAAAGTACGTGAGTTATGAAACATTTAAGTTATTTGTTAATTAATTCGTCTGACCATGTTGGGTACATGTTAAGCAAAGTTATATACAGATATAGAAGGGAAAAGTCTAGATGCACACGTTGTGTTGGCAACATTTTTCTACCGCACATATTTTGTAGAATGAACATGACATTTATGCGCAATACGTAGCATTTAAAGCAAAATAGATGAAAGTTTTTTATTATTATACACTTTTAAAGTTCAGCGATAGGCACAAAACAGACAAAAACGAAACAAACCAGCCGTTCTGAGGCTTGTGTCGTGTGTTTTTTGTAATCTTGAGAAAATTGCTCGTTCAAGTTCCCGATCTCCTGAGCCAAGACTGGGTTCAA
>JAEMWC010000017.1:1465000-1475000 GCA_016490735.1 Pachyseris speciosa | reverse complement strand
GAACAAACACTAGATAATTAACACTAGGACTATACGAAATACTAAAACCGAAAAGCTGAAACAAAAAGCTAAAAACAAAAACAAATCATCACACAGGTGCATGGAATTTACGGTTTGATATATCAGTATTACCAGTATTCTCACATACAATACCCGATGCACAGTAAAGGAAGGCATTTATTAACCAACATTTCTACTTTCAGTTAAAACATCTCGTTATAGGTTCGTGAGTTTCCTTTACTGTGGTTTCGAAAAAATGAATTTTCGAAAACAACGGAAAATAGGCAAAACATGGGAACTTACAACGTTTTTGGGGGACGTCCTTTTTAAACTGACTATATTTAAAGGGCCACGCTTTATTTTCAAGACATAATTATAAGTGGAGGACCATTGCAAAATTACTCCAGCCCCTTCCCCCACATTAAAAACGTACATTGCCTAAGAAATTTTTTTCTCGTGAAACATGAAATCCCCATTTTAATGTCCGTGAAATGTGAAACGGCCATTTTATTTCCCGTGAAACGTGATCAAGACGCCCCCTTTACCACCCTCTTTATACTTAAGCTCACAAGAAGTGGTGGGTGATCGAACGAATTGTTTGTACAGTCTGTTCTTCTTGTTAATAGACTTTAAGAGACCACGGCTCAGCCAAAGAGAGTAGAACTTGTTCATTTGCTTGCCTTTGATAACTTTCAAAGGCTTCATAAATTCTGGAATATTTATTAATAAAGTCATTATAAGCTTCATTGGGGTCGTCCTCTTTGATAAATAAAGTACCAATTGGTGTTTGAAAGGGTGTCGTTGAATCTTTCTAAGCTGTTAGCATTGATTACATGAGTAAGAATTTTCTTTTCTCTTCTACGTGTCAGACTTTCGTTACCAAAATAGGTAAAAACCGGCAAGTGATCAGATAAATCATTTAGAACGATGCCATTGAGAACATTTTGCGAGAGATTGTTAGTGAATATGTTATCAATTAGTGTTGCGGAGTAAGAGGTGAGGCGAGATGGTTTTGAGATAAGAGGAAAAAATACATGCGAAAATAAGCTGTCAATAAATTCCTGTGTTGGTACGTGATGGTTATATTGAAAAAGGTCTAAATTAAAATCTCCCATCACATAACAATGTTTATTGTCTTAAGTGATAATTGAGAGAATGTCATCGAATCTCCCAAGAAACAGGGCAGTGTTTACTTGATTTGGTGCATGGTCTACACACACAACCGATGGTAATGTTTTTCCCTTGGGGAACAGTGATTTGGACAAAGATTGACTCAATTACCTCTCGGTCAGAAAATTTGCATTCCGAGTTAAGAATATTGTATTCAATATCGTTTTGTAAATAAATGCCAACTCCGCCGCCTATTTTTGATTTGCGATGACTGGAGACAAAATTGTATCTTGTAATATTTACAAGCTCAGAAGTAGAATCAGTTAGCCAAGTTTCTGACACGCCAAGAACAGAGAATGCCCCTTTGAGATTTTTGAGAATAAGATTTAGTTGATCAAGATTTTTCAACAAACTGCGGGCATCTAAATGCAAAATGGAAAACAGCGATTTCTCATTAAAAGAACTAATCTGATCATTAATTTCTTCCTCGACCGTGTATCTACTAGTCGGTAGTCGAGTAAGAAAGTTTGAGTTTTGGTTAAGATTATTTGAGAGTGGGTCAAATAATCCGGGCTGGTCTATAGGATTAAATGCGATCACTGTTGTAATTTAAAGTGCCATGAGACATTTCATAAAGAGCTATGTTAAAGGAATTGGAGTCTAAATGATTAAAAGGAAGGATGGATTGGAGGAGCGTCTCTTCATTCATCAATTTTAGTTTCTAGCGTCAGGGATAAGAATACATAATAATATTACGAGAATTATTTCACAAGTGTACTACTTAGCTCATACGCAAGCCGCCTCTTGTCGAGCAAATCGATCAAGGTCTTCCTGGCTTTTGAGCCGGATAGGACGAGAGTCCTCAGACTTTCGCAGATAGAGAACAAAGGTTTTTGACCAGCAAAACCTGAAGCCATTTCGGGTTTGAAATTTCTCAGCATCGGCGAGTAGTTTCTGGGTCTGTGGAGTGAGGTGATCGAAAATCTTGACATCTCCCAGGGAGCATTCGGCTGGTAGACCAATCGATGTGGCAGAAACCTTGCAAGCTTCCTTCCATAGATTGATAACTTCTTCTTTGACGATTCTTCGAGTGAATTTGCAAATAACCGTTCTCGGACCAAATTGTAATCCGTAGGAGAACCTTTTGAGTTTCCATGGCAACGTCAGTTTCAGTGTTGCAAGTCTAAATGTTTTGGAAAGTTCGCCTGTCCAGTCAAACGTCGAACTATCTTATGATAGGAAATTACACCTTGCCTGAGCGTTGTACCATGACGATGAAGCCCGAGATTTCGACCCGCGCATCGCTGTCGTTGGTCCTTCGCTGCATCTTTTAAATAGCGGGGCTGGCATTTCTCTCCCTCACTGCTTGCGGGTATTTAAAAGATGCAGCGAAGGACCACATATGGTAAGGGACCGGCATTTCTCTTCTGAAGTTCCGCTCCACTTACACTGCAGCATGAAGGAGAACTTTGTTCAATCTGAGCAGTGAAATCAAGGTTCTGAAAGTTACGTTGATATTCAACATATTTCGTGATATTATCTTTGAAAATGTAATTTCTTTCCTAGTAATTGTTATGCAGCAATGTCATATGAAATGGGGTTCAGACCTACCTTAATTTTAAAGGCCCATTATCACCCTTGATCCAACGCGGTCGTTTGTTTTGTTTCGAAATCGCGCCATTGTTAAATAATGCCTCTGATTGGTCAATTATTTTTATCGGGCTTTTGATCAGCAAGGGAGACTTTTGTCTGATTGGTTGATTCTTACCCTTGAATCCAGGCTCCTCTACACGCGCGCCAAAGAGATTTCAGTGTAAACAAACATGGCCGCCGGTGGAAAGATGTACTGGATCACTTATTCTCTTAGTATATTTTGGATAAAAATATTAATGTTCATGTGTCGTCGTCTTTCCTAATGATAGTAAAAATTGGAAATGATTTCTTAAGGACCTTAAAATGTTATTTGTACAAGTATCCGCTCTAGTGTACAAGCGGATTTTTCCTGCGTGGAGGTTCATGCGGCGTGTAAGCGTGAATATGTTGGGGGAAAAAACGGTTTGACTGAGGAGCGATCTGCTCTAAAAAGCAGGAATACCGGGTTGGGAAAATTCTTTATGCCGTCAAGTTTACAAAATGACGAAGCTGTGTCAGAGGTCAGCGAAAGTTCAACGGCGGCTTTGTCAACAGAAGAACGATGTGCTTCGAGGTTAGTTCTATAAATTAAACTGAACTACGTACTTTCACGGGCTCTTTCTGTACAACATTCAGTGAGTTTTTCGGTATAATTTAGACTCAGTTTGACAGTGATGTACACAGAAAAGGTCAAAGCGCAGGAAAACCATTTCTAGTGAAAATAAGCGGAAGTGTTATTTTTAAAATGTATTTGAAATATTCAATAATTGAAGTTATATACGCTTACATCAAGGAGCTCAATTATCAAATTTCATGATTAGACTGGGTTAGTGTATTGGGTTTTCCATTGTCTACTAGTGTACCGGACAAAGCTCCTTATACTTTTAAAATAAAAGCAGAAAGCTCTTAATGTTAATTTTAAGATTAACTCACTGCAAAGACAAGCACTAATGAACTGCTACATTTGACTTATGATCAACAGATTCCCTAGTTTCTGCTACAGGGCTTTTGCTGTTTAACATTTTTAAACTATAATTTAGGCTTTGCTTGGATCATAGTTGTGCTCGGATTAAGAGTAGACTGATGTGCATGGAAAACGTTCGAGTATAGGGAAACCATTTCCAGTCAAAATAAACCAAAGTGGTTATATTTTTCGAGTAATTTTGCCCATTGGAATAACTGAAGCTTTGTACATTGAGGAGCTCAGATTTCTTGGTAATTCCTCAGTTGATCTGTTGGGCTTTGAATTGGCTGCTGTTACAAAATAAACTCATCGTTATACTTTTCTTCATAAATAGTGAACCCTCATGTTCATTTTCATAATAAACAGCTGCCCTTACCTGCTTGCTTTGTTTGTTCTAAGAATGGAATTATAATTAAAATTTTCTACATAAGCTATGAAACACAACTTCCCTCTGATCCTCTGGTTTATTTAGGAGAAATCTCCCAAGAAGTGAAAAGGCCCTCAGAGCTAACAATATCTTTTGAGTTTCTTGCTGCTGCAAATATTTTTGATTCATTTTGTTTTGCATGACCTCCTCCCAACATTCTGATGATAGTAAAAAGAATTTTACTAACCAATCTAGAAACGCATTGTTGCTGTTTTGCATCTGTTCTGTTTTGATCGTTCACTAAAATGTTTTTTTAATGGTAGAGGTTTGTTTTACACTGTTGAAGTAAGAGGCCTGATATGTAATAGTTTTACTTGAAAGACCAAAATGTGTACAAGTTGAGTTAAAAAAAATAATAAAACCATCACTTGTGCAAATCAACAATAAAAGAGGGATTCATTTCAACAAATATCATGAGAGGAAAAACCCACAACTAGTGAAATTACTAGTGACACAATAATCTGTGTAAGTAACATTCACCATATGAAACTACTATTTTTTTTAGTTTTTGAAATATTAATAAAAGTACATTACAACACATTAATAAAAACAAATGTAAATACATCAACAATTCTTTGTAGAGATGATCAAGTCTAAATAGTGATGATTCAGTTAAAAGAGAGGCAACAAATGCATGTGATTACTTTTTATTCAACAATTTTCATTCATGTGTTAGCCAGAAGGGTGTCCATTTAGCTAATATTGTAACACATTTATTCCACCTCTGCTTCCCCTGCAAGTGAAACAAAAGAAAAGCACATTTGTATGTATTGAATAATCAAATTTGCATAAGAATTTTAAATACACAACACAATTTAAGATTCAAAATGATGTTTCAATATGAAAATTGAGTGAGTTGATGCAACACCAAACAAAAACTTGTAAAATGTTTTGGTGTTTTTTCAGTTAATTCCTAACATGTGTTGAAGGATCCAGTTGCTAAATTGCCTTCTTCTGGTTGTGTTGATGTTGCAAACAAAAACAGGCTATCATAATAACAGAAGAACTGGTGAAAATGTAGCATAATCAGCTGTCATGTTGGAAATTCTTCTGCCATCCTATCACTTAAAATCACTACTCCTATGAATTCTCCTGGTCTGAAATAGTTTTACGTTCTCTACCCTCTTAATTTGCAATCAAACTCAATATTACCTGAGAAAAGTAAGAAAAAGGATGAGCAAACAGACGTAAAGCTGCATTAAGGGAGCTTGGCCAAGGCATATTGACAAATTGACGAAAACGAATTCGAGTAGCATCCATCAAAGGCGGAACAAACTTGCTCGCGCAAGAATCATCTTTGATCGAAAATTTGGTCTATCAATGCAGTACTTAAATTTCTTTTGTTTCGGTCAAAGTATTGATATGGTATTAGAGAATCTCTCCTCCTGGCCGATCCCCGTATCACGAATTAGTTATTCGGGAATACACAAAAATGTAGTCGCAATCAAATCTCGAAGCACAATTTAATTTCACTTGCGAACGACTGTCCTGACAACAAACGCCAAAATAAGTTAACGGAATGGTCTACAAAGTTAAGATTTAAGACAAAATAAATTTGGAGTAAGTGCAACTTGGTGATAACTCAATATTGATAGTAGATTATAATTTGCGAAATCTAGGCAGGGTAAAAGCGTGAGCCTATAAATCCAATATTTTGAAAATGAAATTCGATCAACAAAGCTTTGTCCGGCCAGGGTGAATAGGGGGTGCACCACGAAATTACACCAGATTTTGCTAACAGGTAGTACACTAACAGAAGTATCACCTGTTAATGGGAATTCCCATATCACGAAGGGAAACAAAAGTCTCGGGGTATGATGACAAACTTTTATTTGAGGTAATACAAAAACTAAATTTACTAATCAAACCATTCATCTTGCCTGACAACAAAGATCATGGATATGAAACGACAGCTGTACCCATTAAATGGAAGGATTAGTTAATTGCAGTGTTGTATTCGACTTTCATGAAGAAATGATGTAAACGAAAACGGTAAGATTATCTTGTTGAACAACACCATGGAATTGAAAATGATAGCAACACGATTTCTTCCTTGGCAGAAAACGAAGCAAATAAAAACCTAAAAAAACAAACTCAAGGAACCAAGGATGGGTTGTACTTACCACAAAAGTCCCACTTGTTTAGCTTGACATTAACTACGATCTGAAGCAGACTCTTGGACGGCAGAAAAATGCATCGACACTGGGCTCGTCAAATACTCGTTGCAGACAAATTGCCATCTTGACCGTCGACACCTCCACACGAACAGACCTTTACCGACCGCAAAACTACGACAATTGATGTCACACCCAAATTTTTTTCTTCACCGTAAATTGCTTTTCGTGGTAATATGTTTGATTTGGCTTGCTGGCGACCTCTTTAAGAATGCCTTATTGTTAAAGTTTTGATTGTCAAATTCAACTGCACACAAAACCGCGTGATCGTCGAAAACTGAGAAAACAAAAAAAAAGTACGCGCCTGCGCAGTCAAAAGTCTCCCTTGTTCTTTTGATCTGGTTCATCGCACCGAGTTGTCACTTGTCGCCGGTTTCGCAAAACAAATGGCTACAAATTTAACTTGCATATTTCTTCGTATTTCTTAATTGAAACCGTGAACAATCCGTTCACAGATTTAAAATCGAAACAGCAAAGTATAGAGAGATCCGTTATTGATAAAACTTGCTGATTATTTGCCGAGGATGGTGACAAAATATCCACAAGAAAATATTTATTGTCGGGTAATGGTTTCAAATTTGCAGTAAGAAAAATACTCATACGTTCTCATTCAATTCTCCTGTCCTTTCGCTTTATATCGTGTTAAAAATGCAGTCGACCATGCGGCTTGACAAAAGGAGGAAAAGGTTGAACTCCGCATTAAAACACGGGAGGAAACAAACGCGGTTTATAGTCCTCATCGATCACCGACATCTCGGCGAGAAAGAGAAATTATCACGCAGTTTAGGCAAGCTGCGAACTGGTCGAACGTAAAGCTAGAATGCCCGATGGGGCATAAAAATAGAAGTCGATAAAAGACTTAGCGACAAGTCCGATTAAAAACACTGAAGAGTTGACCAAAGCTGCACAACCCATTACACAAATTGACCTTGAGCTACATGAAAAACATCAAACATCCAGACACGTATAATTTTTAATACTCGCCATCAAATCAGTTTCCAAATCGCAGTGAGTCGGCTCCAACAAGCTCACCAAATTCTTGAAAGCTCCGAGGTAAAAAGCACCAAACTTGAACAACGAGTCTCTGTAAATCCTCCGCCTTGAACCTCACTTTGCCGACAAAACAACGCTGCGAAGTTACCGATACCGACTATTGCCACACTGACTCTTTTGACTTTACACGGGCCAAAATTTACATACATACAAAACGGTCCCAAAATAATACAAGGAAAACGAAGAAGAATAAACAGAGAACATATTTACGACCGTAAGTTTGGAGATTTGTCCACGATGCGATAAAACAAGAGCTTCGAAGTCTGAGTAATTTCGTGTAATTCCAGAATTAACGGTCGCGGCGCGCGATGCATCAAGGGTGGCAATGGGCCGTTAAAGTGGCTCTGAACCCCATGTACAGATTTTTTAAAACTTTGCAGAAAGATGAATCTTCATATACTAATTACAATTCAATAATAAAACGGGGGATCATCGGACTCGTTTTTGAGTTATAGGCACATAAAGCCAAAATTAAGGGTGTTTTAAGCGGCTGTACTGTTGCTATGGCAACCTTATATGACAAAAAAATTGATCGCAAATTGTTGAGAAACAATTGGGAAATTTTTTGATACGATGTTCAAGAAAACAAACAAAAAATTGTGGGAGTATCGATCCATCAAATAGTTGGTGTTTAAAAATAATGAAACCATTTTGAGCCACCTTTAAAGCTCTCTAATGATACCAAGGAACCTCAGAAAAACTCATGTTCTAATCCTGGGTCCGGAGACATAGTTATGGGAGCCGAGTCACTGTAATTGCATAGAAAGCACTGATTCAACAATTACTAAACTGGAAAACACTCGTGGATAGGCAGCGGGCAACAAATCAGAAGTTTGTTCTATTAATTTTTTATTTACTCAGTTTTGAGGAACTGGAAAGGGAAACATTTGATTGGGATGGCCTAATAATCTGTCTGTGTTACAATCATAGCGGAGCTCCAGCAGCCCGAAGGACCACCAAGTGGAGCACCATACTTATAGAAACCCGTCAACTGCTTTTCTCATGGTAAAAATGGCTAGCGGTATTGCTCGTGGCCGCGCGCGACGACCACGACGACGACGACGACGTTGCCCAATAATTAATAATATCCTAATAATAATAATCATAATAATCCAACATGGCGGCCAACATGGCGGCCATACTCCAGCTGATCACCTAGTTTACAACGTACATCTTTGATATAGGGCGTCCGTGTCATGGGCCATTGACAGCTGTTAAAACAAGGTTTCCGCTGACCAGTATCACGTGACCATATCGAGGGCTCAAGTGTAGAACTCATCGAGGTCAGCTGTTTTTTGAAGTTGACCGCTGACCAGGTAATGGTTTTCGATTGAATCGCACGCTCAAGTCTGGTTAACTTAACCAAAACGAGACACCCAATCCAAAACGAGGCTTCATTTTTCACGCGCTTTCTGTGGCTCGAGATTTCACATTCAGTTGGTTTCTTCATTTGAGCAAAACAACTTGTTTTTTGAGCAAAACAACTTCATCTCCTTCGAAGTTCGGTCTTTTAATTCGCGTAAAAGGCATAAAAATCAAGAACTACTTAAAAGATACTCTGGAAAGTGAATTTTCAAGTGATAAAATGGGAGAGGAAAAGATTTTTCTCACGAAATTCTTAAATTTTGGATCCACTTGTATGGCGCCCGGATTATGTGGTTGAAAAAAAAAAATGAATTAACGCTTCAACGGCTTGTTCACTTACCGCGGCATCTTGCAGCTCACCAAGAAAGTTCACTCAACAATTCACCGGCAGTAATGGGAGGAGCGAGTAGCTCAAACTTGGTGGAAGACGTTCTTTCTTTGGACAAACCGTTTGCTATTTTTCCCGACGATATCAATAATGAAAATCAATAATCAATAATAATCATTAACAATTAATTGATTGGTATTGGAAATCAATAAAAATCAATGACTAAAAGTTGAGTGAGTATCGATTTTTATTGATTATCATTGATTATTATTGATTAGTATTGATTTTTATTGATTATGAAATTTGTTATTTATTTTCAATAAAACGCACCATATGAATTAACAAACCCTTCACTAAACTTTATTTGCTATGCTTTATGTTACTACAAATCAAATGTTTGAAATTTGTAGCATTTCCACAACTGTTTATAAGCTTGCTAATTACTAAAACGTTTGACTGTCTCTAAACAAGAACATGTTATTAACTGGTAATTTCTACTTTCTTCAGTCCCCAGGTCAAGCTAGGTGGCACACAGCTACTTTCAACTAGCACTTGTTGATTAGTTAATCTCAAAAAAGAGAGCAATGTTTTTCATTTGCTGCCCCCAATCATTGGTAACTTTGAACGCATTCCCACGTTCTCCTCTCTTCTTGAATGCGTAAAATGTTTCCCCAATATTCACTTTAAAGGGACATTTGTGGTAGTCTTTAACTACGCAGTGTATAGATAGTTCCACTTGCTTCGCCATCTCAAACACCAACAAGAAACACCAACAAGTGAAGTCCGGAAACAAGTGTTTTGTGACAATCCCGTGCGAATGCAAGGAATTATCAAAACACGGGAAAAACGAGTGCAATCGAATTACCCTGGACACATAAATACGCCCGTGATCCACGTTACCATGCGCCATAAAGTTGCGTAATCAGGTATTGATTATCTATAAAAAT